>OX122908.1:3275310-3362933 GCA_944738965.1 Nebria brevicollis
ATATATATATATATATATATATATATATATATATATATATATATATATATATATATATATATATATATATATATATATATATATATATATATATATATATATATATATATATATATATATATATATATATATATATATATATATATATATATATATATATATATATATATATATATATATATATATATATATATATATATATATATATATATATATATATATATATATATATATATATATATATATATATATATATATATATATATATATATATATATATATATATATATATATATATATATATATATATATATATATATATATATATATATATATATATATATATATATATATATATATATATATATATATATATATATATATATATATATATATATATATATATATATATATATATATATATATATATATATATATATATATATATATATATATATATATATATATATATATATATATATATATATATATATATATATATATATATATATACTAAAACAATGTCACTGTGACGTTTTACAAACACTAGTTTGATCGCCATGCTTGTCTTGTTGCACTGGTAATGGACACAGTTTGACGACGGAGCGTCGGATGATACCTCGAGCTGTGCGCACAGATACTACTCTGCTGATATATTCTGTGCCGGGGTGCAACGACACGATGCGACCTAATTGCCACTGTAGTGGTGGCAAGTTGTCATCCTTTACTAAAACTAGCGTGTCTAGCTGTAGATTTGCATGGTTCTTTCTCCACTTAGCTCGTTGTTGGAGCTCAGAGACGTACTCCTTGGACCACCTGGCCCAGAAGTGTTGGTTCAGCTGCTGGGGTCGTTGATACTGCGAGAGTCTGTTTTCGGGTATGGCGGTGACGTCCACGTCGGGAGTCCCGGTTAGAGTGCGTACCACCAAGAAATGAGCAGGAGTTAAAGGACTTAGGTCATTGGGTTGGTCAGAGCGAGAAGTCAAAGGTCTGGAATTCAAAACAGCTTCTATTTGCACTAATACAGTATAAAAATCTTCAAATACTAATGGCGCGCGCATTGCCTAAAACCCGTTTCAAATGGTATTTTGTGCTTTTAACACCCGCTTCCCAGAGGCCCCCGAAATGCAGCGAATGAGCCGGTATAAAGTGCCAATTAACACCTACCTTCGTTAAACCATTAACCAGAGCTTTATCATTGTCGAGGAGAAAAGATTTGAGCATCGCATTGGCTCCTACGAAATTAGTGCCATTGTCCGAATAAATGGACGCTGGTTTTCCACGTCGCGATACAAATCTGCGAAAGGTGGCGAGAAATGCTTCTGCGGTTAAGCTCGATACAAGTTCGAGAAGTATTGCCTTTGTCGCAAAGCATATAAACAGTGCTATGTAGCATTTTGATGTGCGATTTCCGCGCCCACGTTTGTCCTTCAGCAAGAATGGACCGGCATAATCAACTCCAGTGACCGTGGGGTTTGCCCGGAAACACCTTGTGCATTGCCGGACGATTTGCTTTGCGAGGTTTCTGCCTCCGATGGGCCAAAGCGTCTCGCGTATTGATGTTAGCAGCGCTTTTGGCCCCGCATGTAGCAAACGCAAGTGTTCACGCGTGAATATGAGCCTGGTAAGCCGATGCTTGGCGCTAAGTAGGATGGGATGCTTTTTTTTGTAACAAAAATCTGAATTGTGCAGCCTTCCTCCCACTCTTAATATTCCTTCAGCATCCACAAAAGGGTTTAGTGCACCAAGTGGTCTTTTCTGAATGGGTTTATTTCGAGCGATGCATTGTAGTTCGTGTGTGAACTGTTCGTCTTGTGCCATCTTTACTAACCGCAAAAACACCTTTTCTATTTCGGCTCGTGATATTGGTCCGCGCTTACTTCCTCTCTGGAAACGAAGACAATGTGCGAGTATTCGCTCGAGTTTGGTCAAGTCTGAATATGACTCTAGAGAAATACCCTGCACACCTGTTGTCACGAGTGCCATTGTTTGTGACCTTGTCTCCGGTAAGTCGGTGTGGTGTGCCTTTAATTCTGGCCACGATGCGTTTGGTTCGTAAAGCCAATTCGGACCGTGCCACCAGCAATGTAAGCTTCCGAGTGCGGCAGGTTCTATCTCACGTGAAAGGTGAGCGGCCGGGTTGTCCTTAGTGGGAACGTGCCGCCAAGTGTGTGTGGCCGTGTGTGATTGTATCTCTGCAACTCTGTTGCCGACAAATGATTTTAAAAGATGCGGTTCTGATCCATCCTAGTACAATGGTGGAGTCAGTCTACAGGAAGCACTGTGAATTACTTATGCGCAGTACTTCCAATGCCTTATTCACCAAGTTCGCTAAGAGAAGTGCTCCACATAATTCCAAACGAAGGATGGTCGTTGTTTTTAGCGGAGCGACTTTGGACCTTGCACAAAGAAGACTAGTCTGTATTCTGCCGCTGGCATCCGTGGAGCGGACGTAAACACAAGCACCATATGCAACGTTGGACGCGACGGAAAATCCGTGCAATTCCACGTTCGCCACTTTATTGCATATTACTAGCCGAGGTATTCGAATGTCGTTGACAAGTGTCAATGATTCCCTGAGCCTTATCCATTTGCGGTGCAGCGCCGTCGGCAGTGGATCATCCCATTTTAGCTGATGCTGCCATAATTCTTGCAACAGTATTTTCGCACTAATGATGACCGGTGCCAATAAACCTAGCGGATCAAAAATCTGTGCTATGGATGATAATAATAAGCGTTTAGTTGTGTGATATGTTGGCTCGGCTGGGCGTATGCTGTAGCTTAGGGAATCTTGCGAGGGTGACCACGCTATTCCTAATATTTTACTTGCGTCTGAAGTGATCTGCACGCGTTCATTACTCGCGCTTCCGTCGAGTATGCGCTTGTCGTTTGCTGACCACTTATGCAAGATGAAATGTCCTGCTGCCAGAATCTGTGTAATTTCTGATTTTACTCTGATAATCTCCTCGAGATCATCTGCGCCGGTTAGCAAGTCGTCGACATAGAAGTCAGTCCTAATCGTTTTTGCTGCCTGAGGCGCTTCGCATGCGTGCTCGCTAGCTAGCTGCATTAAACATCGGACTGCCAAAAATGAAGCGGATGCGGTGCCGTAGGTAACCGTATTGAGTTCGTAACACTCAAGTGGGTCTTGCGGCGTCTCGCGCCATAGAATGCGGTGTAGCGACCGATCTTCAGGATTGATTTGGACTTGACGATACATTTTGGCGATGTCAGCTGTCACAACGTATCTGTGCTGCCGGAATCGCAACAGAATTGCCCACAAATTATCCTGTATGGTGGGTCCTACCATTTGAATATCATTTAACGAATATTCCGATGTAGTTTTCGCTGAGGCATCGAACACAACTCGTAATTTGGTGGTGATACTGGTCTCCTTTAGGACCGCATGGTGTGAAATGTAATAGCAGGCCACGTCATCGTTTTGCTCGCTTACCTTGGACATGTGTCCTAGTGCCTCGTATTCGCGAAGAAATGCAGTATATTCTTCACGCAGTGTAATGTTGCGCTGCAGCTTTCGTTCAAGGGATAAAAATCGTCTGAGTGCTTGACTCCGGGAATCACCCAAGATCTTACGATTTTCCTTTAATGGTATGGATACCATGAAGCGACCGTTATCAGTACGGTGTGTTTTCTTGAGAAAATGTGCCTCGCACTCCTTCTCTTCGTTGGAAAAGGTTCGCAAAGTAGGCTGCTCCTCTATTTCCCAAAACGTTTGAAATTGTGCCTGTATGTCCTTATTTCGATTGAAATTGCAGGTGATGGCGGAGTGCGCACCTACGGCACTTGGACCTGCAACAATCCAACCGAGTCGTGTCTTTTGCAACGTTGGTTTATCTGAGCCGAGTAAAATGCGTCCAATGCCAATTACGTTCCAAAAGGCGTCTGCTCCGATAAGGAGGTCTATGTTTCCGGGTTCGTTGAACATTGGGTCCGCTAACCGTATGTTGGGTGGTATGCTTAATTGCGAAGGATTTATTCTTACGGCGGGTAGTTGACCCGTTATGCTATCCAACAACAAGAATGAGATGTCCTGCTCAAACCGGTCGTGTTGTGACCTAATGTTGGTTCTGCATCCAAACTGAATATCCGAATGCGCCTGGTTTATCCCAGATACTGCTATGTTAACCTTTGAGCGCTCCAGTTGTAAACTTGTAGCGAGATTGAACGTCATAAAGCTTGATTGGGAGCCGCAATCTAAGAGCGCACGAGCAGTAACGTATTTGTTTTTTCGGTCTGCGATTAGAACGAGAGCAGTAGATAACAAAACTTCGCGTTTGGCTGCACTGCGACAAGTTACGGCGACTGCGTCATTGTCCGGCGTCTGTAGCTGGCCTTGTGTATTGTGTTTTGCTTCGCATTTTCGACAATTGTCGGCTTTGCATGCTTTTATTTGATGACCTTTTCTTAAGCAATTTAAACAAAGATTCTGCCTCTTGGCGAGTTGGATTCTATCATTGATTGAGAGTTTGATGAAATCCGCACAACCGTGAATGTAATGATTATTTCCGCAAGACGGGCATTTTGCGTCTGCGGACACATATGATCTTGAGGTGGGTTTCTCGCGCTGCTGCGCCCTTGGCTTACCCTGACCTTGTCGATCAGTCTGTGTTCGCTCTATGGCTTCTAACAAACTGGCTTTGTTGCGCAAAAATTGCAATAGAGTTTCCAATGTCACAGCTTGGTCTGCTCGTTGTTTCTCCCACTCGCGCTGAGTGATAGGATCGATTTTTTCGTTAATGATGTATATTAATAGCGTGCTCCAGTGCTGCGTGGGCTCCTTTAATGAAGCTAGTGTGAGTAAATTCTTTGAAACGTCGTCAGTGAGTTTACGTATTTTTCTGGCTGATTCATTTGGTATTTGCTCCAGCGTGAAAAGTGCCTTGACATGGTTGTGTACCAGTAACCGATTGTTATTATAACGCTTGCATAGAACGTCCCATGCCATGTTATAATCTGAGGCCGTAAAACCTATGCATTTGATAACTTGTGCGGCGTCTCCGCTGAGCGCTGCTCGTAAGTAATGATACTTTTGTATCGGTTGTAACGCGGTGTCCGAGTGAATGAGAGATTCGTAATGTATCGCGGAATTCAAGCCAATTTTGCGAAGTACCGTCGAATGTTGGTAGCGCAATCGTGGGAAGTTTGATTGCTCTTGATTGAAATGGGCTGTCGTTATGAACGGAAATATCTACTGCATCTGTAGTAGAAACCACATTGACGTCACCTTTCGCGCTTTGTATTCCCGCCTGCGCATTTGAGATGGCCGAGAAATATGCATCTTCGAATGATATACGCTCTTCCGTTTCCGTCTCACTGTCGCCTAATGATTCGATTTCGTTTTGAATTTGTTCAAACTCGTCGAGAATGCATTCGCACTTGGCTAATCGTTTTTCTAACTCAATAACTCGTGCGCTACTGGGTTTGTCTGTACCGTCATTGTCAGACTTGAATTTATCAATAAATGATTGAAACTTGACTAATTTTGTTTTTAAAGTACCCCGCTTTCGGCGTAACGATTTTAACGCTTGTTCATTAGACATGTTAATATTGATAAATAACAGTGCAAATAGAATGCTGTAATGAGTATAAAGATAGGACTGGAATGGAGACTCACCCCTTGGTTGATAAGCCCTTCAGTCGTTCAGTTGAATACTGCTGATATTGAGAGTGCAAGCCCGCTGTTGCTTGCTGCACCGCTTGTCTGAGTCACCACTATGGCCTTGTGTACAATGTTGCTGCGGATAGTGATGGCTGACTTCTTCGCTGTTTGTTTCACTGAATTTATTTACACTTTTCACTACCAATCCGGTTCGAAGGACCATGTGGGATTTTTGACCATGCTGTGGTATGAAATCTTGCTGGTTGTAGGGTGTCGATATTAGTATGGACTGTATTTCTTGGTTTCAGCAGAAAAAAAATGTAAAACAACTGCGTTGCACTATGCGTGTGGTTTTATTCGTGCTTGTCTTTATACTGACAGCGGTACTACAACTGTCAATTCACAACAATGTATCAAAAGCAAAAATATTGCGATTTTTTGAAAACTTATGGGAAGCTACCGAGAGAAAAGAATTAATGATTTGATCATCTA
This sequence comes from Nebria brevicollis, assembly GCA_944738965.1. Taxonomy (NCBI): domain Eukaryota; kingdom Metazoa; phylum Arthropoda; class Insecta; order Coleoptera; family Carabidae; genus Nebria; species Nebria brevicollis. Next base: position 3,281,423 of record OX122908.1, read on the forward strand.
GCCAATTATTTCCATGAAGACTGTTGAAGCTATCAACGTTTAAAATAAAATTGTTGATTTTATACGAATGTTTCCAAAGATGTGGATAGGAAGAAAATGAATCCGAAGGTGCCTTGTAATCGACAGGAGCAACATATTGACACGAAGATGGAAGTAGAGTGTCAGTGGAAACTTTATTGATAGCTTCCATAAGTATGGGAGACTCTGCGGGAGAGCTGCAAGGTGTCGAAATGATTGGAAGAGATGTACTATGTTCCTTAGACAATACAGTGGAAAAATTGTTGGGTGGTTCGACAAATGCATTGTGCAACACATCTTTTGCTCCTGAAGTTTGAGCAGATTGATCGAAAAGTTGAAAATGACTCTTATTTTTTTCTTCGGGACTTTGAAGAAAGTCTGTGAAGGCATTGATAGCCTTCGAAGTGGCTTGAAGAGGTGTTCTGGGTTTTCCCCACGTCTCCTGCGATAGAGTAATATTTAGACTATCTGCATTCAACGACCTATTAAGGATTCGTGTTTTTCCTTTTTTCGTAGTTTCCAACGATATCTTCTGGTCAATGATTCTACCTTTTAAGAGACTTTCCATTTTTCTGATGAACCGAGGTATTTTTATTCTTAATTTACTACGAAATGTATCTTTTTTAACAATTTTGAACCAATTTTCTACTATGGCATTGCAGTCTTTTCTGATAGAATTTTTTTTATGACAATTCCCGATAGAATTGGATTAAAAGGAAAGAAATCTTTTAATAAATAATTTATGATAGCGGGTAAGTATAAATCATTACAAATACCAGAAGCACAAGAACCAGCGAGGACATCATCATATAATAGTTGGAAATAAGAAAAAAAAAGGAGATTTTTTTCTTAATGAAGATGCTTCCGTTTCCACCAAATCATAACAGGGTAGAGGACCATGCATTTTCATGAGAATATTATGACTACATGTTATAAATCTTAGAGAATCGTCAAAATCAGAACAAATGAAGGGTAACCCGAAGACTTTCACAAAATTTGTCCAAAAAATAGTTACTCAAATGAAATTATTACTGTGAATTAAACAAGCAAAAATTCTTTTTGTCAGAGTTCTCAGACGTTTATTTTTTGTAAAAGAATTTATTTTAATTGTGCCAGCATGAAATAAATGCGTAGAACAAACATGTAATATAACGAGATGATCTATCGTATTTGAGAAAGTTACATGATGCCACATTTGCTTCAAGTATTGTAGAAGATCCATCTTATTAAAGGACAGTAGCACACTCTGAATAAGAACCATACTAAAATCTGTTTCTATTTTCGAAATAATAGGTTTTTTCGAATGGAAAACTCTATTTAGATCGTAGAAAAAGGAAGATAAAAAATACTGAATTGTTGGAATATTGTGGGCAGATGAAATGCATTCAGGTACAGGCGATTTATTTGTACTAGGAAGAACAAGGGCATAATAATAAATCTGCTTTTTAATCCAGCTGGGCTTACTACAAATGCTACCAGTGGAATCTAAATAAAGAAAAATAGGATTCTTCCGCAGTGAAATAAGATGCCGCAGTTGATACTCCGTTTGTAGTCGAAGAAAAAATGGAGAGTAGCTAAGCTCTTGTATATAACCAGTAATATAATTTCCATTCCATTTCTCAGAACTAAGATCTTTTTGATAGACTAAATCTTGAAATAAATCTTTGTGTAAATCATCGGCTTTGATGGTCTCGCTGGAAATTTTTTTAAAAATATTTAAATTTGGCAGGTTATTTAGATTGCCACTGTTAACTGCCTCCATATTGGCCGAATTTAGCTGCTGATATTTAACAACACTATGTGAATCTAGAAGTAGTTTCATAGCTAACTCTTGCCTTCGGGTACCCTTCACAAAACGTCTATATTTTTCACCACTATGGTAAATGTTTCCATGTCTTTCAATGAACACTATGATATCTGTTCTTGAAGATAACTTTTCCCTCGCATAGAATTTAAATTTTGCACAACCAGTATGTTTGCATTCGGCTTTTGAAACAAATTGATACCTGGGACGTTTTCGAGAATGAAGATAGCATTTATGCCATAAAAATTTCAAAACGCATATAGGAAATATCTGAGAAAAATAATAATTGAAATCATCAGTCCAGTTTTTCTTCAATAACTTTTTACCATTGTAATAAGTAATCCAAAATATTGCAGGAACAGTCATAAAAATAAAAAACACGGGAGAAGATGACTTTGAAGCAACATTTTTAGTTGTAGCTTCATAGGCAAAACTAGAAGCAGAATCATTTTCATTCAGCTTTTTAATGAACTGATTCTCAGAATGATTCTTACAAGAGATTTGTTCAGGAGGATCGGTGTTCTCTAATGTTAATAAAGTTTTGGGACTAGCTGAAAGAGACAGAATGCGGTTTCTATGACGCAACCATAATTTCTGATATTTAATGCGATTACTTACGTGATTTTGAGCACCCATAAAACTACAAACAACTGAAAAGATAGAGTTTTCAGGATAGTATGACTCTAAATCTAATCTTTCGACAGTATCAGGAGCAGCAGAAAGCAGAAAGCTATGAAAATGCTGACACCTGGAAGCAACTTCACTGTTAGCCATTTTTCTTCCAACCATATTGTTTAATATTGTGAAAAGTATCAGTATAGAAACCACGACCAAAAAATATTATGTTAGCAATTCACAATTGCAAAAACCAGAATTCGTAGAACTTCAGCGCTACAATCCTTGTCTGAAGCAAGCTATCAGCGTTAGAATTAAGTTCAAATAAAAAAACAATCAAAATAAAAAATAAAACACACTTGTGCTATTAAGTAAACTGAAATAATAAATTTGTATTAAAAAATGACTATGATTTGATATGAATATGATTGAAAACCAATAATGCGATGTACAGTGTACTAAATTATTTTAATTTGTGTATGCGGTTGATGATGTAAGGGATAACTTACTTGATATCAACTGATTTAATGCACTACAAACAAAATACTCCAGTGAAATGATCTAAATATCTACGTTTGACTTGCAAACAAAGAATGATGCTCAAAACATTTCTAGGGTAACAAAATGCTATGTAAAAAGTTCCACAATGCAAGTTTTATCTTAAACAAGTTATCAGCAACAAACTCAATGAAAATCAATCAGAAAAACAATCATACAATCAAAAACACAATTTTACATAGAAGAGATTTATTGTGCTAATAATAAATTTGTATTAAAAGATAATTATGATTTGATATAAAAATGATTAAATAAACAAAGATGCGATGCGCAGTGCACTCAATTATTTTAATTTGCATAATAGGTTGATCATGTGTTCCGAAGAACACAGGCCAATAATTTTTATATATTTAATTGCTATGATTGATAACGACTAACTGATATTAATTTGGAAGACAGACAATTGTTGCTAATAATATTATTGCACTTTGAACTTGAAATTCGTGAAAATTTTAAAGAAATGATTTTTTTTCTAAGGGTTCCGAAGGGCACTGTCCAATAATTTTTATATATTTAATTGCTATGATTAATAACGATTAACTGATATTAATTTGGAAGACAGACAATTGTTCCTAATAATAATATTAGACTTTGAACTTGAAATTCGTGAAAATTTTAAAGAAATGTTTTTTTTCTAAGGGTTCCGAAAAGCACTGACCAATAATTTTTATATATTTAATTGCTATGATTGATAGCAATTAACTGATATTAATTTGGAAGACAGACAATTGTTGCTAATAATAATATTAGACTTTGAACTTGAAATTCGTGAAATTTTAAAGAAATGATTTTTTTTTCTTAGGGTTCCGAAGAGCACTGACCAATAATTTTTATATATTTATTTGCTATGATTAATAAAGACTAACTGATATTAATTTGGAAGACAGACAATTGTTGCTAATAATATTATTGCACTTTCAACTTGAAATTCGTGAAAATTTTAAAGAAATGATTTTTTTTCTAAAAGTTCCGAAAGGCACTGACCAATAATTTTTATATATTTAATTGATATGATTGATAACGAATAACTGATATTAATTTGGCAGACAGACAATTGTTGCTAATAATAATATTAGACTTTGAACTTGAAATTCGTGAAAATTTTAAAGAAATGATTTTTTTCTACGGGTTCCGAAAAGCACTGACCAATAATTTTTATATATTTAATTGCTATGATTGATAACAATTAACTGATATTAATTTGGAGGACAGACAATTGTTGCTAATAATATTATTGCACTTTGAACATGAAATTCGTGAAAATTTTAAATTAATGATTTTTTTTCTAAGGGTTCCGAAAGGTACTGACCAATAATTTTTATATATTTAATTGCTATGATTGATAACTACTAACTGATATTAATTTGGAAGACAGACAATTGTTGCTAATAATATTATTGCACTTTGAACTTTAAATTCGTGAAAATTTTAAAGAAATGATTTTTTTTCTAAAAGTTCCGAAGGGCACTGACCAATAATTTTTATACAATTAATTGCTATGATTGATAACGATTAACTGATATTAATTTGGCAGACAGACAATTGTTGCTAATAAAAATATTAGACTTTGAACTTGAAATTCGTAAAATTTTAAAGAAATGATTTTTTTTCTAAGGGTTCCGAAGAGCACTGACCAATAATTTTTACATATTTAATTGCTATGATTAATAAAGATTAACTGATATTAATTTCGAAGACAGAAAATTGTTGCTAATAATATTATTGCACTTTGAACGTGAAATTCGAGAAAATTTTAAAGAAATGATTTTTTTTCTAAGGGTTCCGAAATGCACTGACCAATAATTTTTATATATTTAATTGCTATGATTGATAGCAATTAACTGAAATTAATTTGGAAGACAGACAATTGTTGCTAATAATAATATTAGACATTGAACTTGAAATTCGTGAAAATTTTAAAGAAATGATTTTTTTTCTATGGGTTCCGAAGGGCACTGACCAATAGTTTTTATATATTTAATTGCTATGATTGATAACGATTAACTGATATTAATTTGGAACACAGACAATTGTTGCTAATAATAATATTAGACTTTGAACTTGAAATTCGTGAAAATTTTAAAGAAATGATTTTTTTCTAAAGGTTCCGAAAGGCACTGACCAATAATTTTTATATATTTGATTGCTATGATTGATAACAATTAACTGACATTAATGTGGAAGACAGACAATTGTTGCTAATAATAATATTAGTCTTTGAACTTGAAATTCGTGAAATTTTAAAGAAATGATTTTTTTCTAAGGGTTCCGAGAGCACTAACCAATAACTTTTATATATTTAATTGCTATGATTAATAAAGACTAACTGATATTAATTTTGAAGACAGACATTTGTTGCTAATAATATTATTGCACTTTGAACATGAAATTCGTGAAAATTTTAAATTAATGATTTTTCTAAGGGTTGCGAAGGGTACTGACCAATAATTTTTATATATTTAATTGCTATGATTGATAACGACTAACTGATATTAATTTGGAAGACAGACAATTGTTGCTAATAATAATATTAGACTTTTAACTTGAAATTCGTGAAAATTTTAAAGAAATGATTTTTTTTCTAAGGGTTCCGAAGAGCACTGACCAATAATTTTTATTTATTTAATTGCTATGATTGACAACAACGAACTGATATTAATTTGGAAGACAGACAATTGTTGCTAATAATATTATTGCACTTTGAACTTGAAATTCGTGAAAATTTTAAAGAAATGATTTTTTTTCTATGGGTTCCGAAGGGCACTGACCAATAGTTTTTATATATTTAATTGCTATGATTGATAACGATTAACTGATATTAATTTGGAACACAGACAATTGTTGCTAATAATAATATTAGACTTTGAACTTGAAATTCGTGAAAATTTTATAGAAATGATTTTTTTCTAAAGGTTCCGAAAGGCACTGACCAATAATTTTTATATATTTGATTGCTATGATTGACAACAATTAACTGACATTAATGTGGAAGACAGACAATTGTTGCTAATAATAATATTAGTCTTTGAACTTGAAATTAGTGAAATTTTAAAGAAATGATTTTTTTCTAAGGGTTCCGAGAGCACTAACCAATAACTTTTATATATTTAATTGCTATGATTAGTAAAGACTAACTGATATTAATTTTGAAGACAGACATTTGTTGCTAATAATATTATTGCACTTTGAACATGAAATTCGTGAAAATTTTAAATTAATGATTTTTCTAAGGGTTCCGAAGGGTACTGACCAATAATTTTTATATATTTAATTGCTATGATTGATAACGACTAACTGATATTAATTTGGAAGACAGACAATTGTTGCTAATAATAATATTAGACTTTGAACTTGAAATTCGTGAAAATTTTAAAGAAATGATTTTTTTCTAAGGGTTCCGAAGGGTACTGACCAATAATTTTTATATATTTAATTGCTATGATTGATAACGACTAACTGATATTAATTTGGAAGACAGACAATTGTTGCTAATAATATTCTTGCACTTTGAACTTGAAATTCGTGAAAATTTTAAAGAAATGATTTTTTTTCTATGGGTTCCGAAGGGCACTGACCAATAGTTTTTATATATTTAATTGCTATGATTGATAACGATTAACTGATATTAATTTGGAACACAGACAATTGTTGCTAATAATAATATTAGACTTTGAACTTGAAATTCGTGAAAATTTTAAAGAAATGATTTTTTTCTAAGGGTTCCGAAAGGCACTGACCAATAATTTTTACATATTTGATTGCTATGATTGATAAAAATTAACGGGCATTAATGTGGAAGACAGACAATTTTTGCTAATAATAATATTAGTCTTTGAACTTGAAATTCGTGAAATTTTAAAGAAATGATTTTTTTTCTAAGGGTTCCGAGAGCACTAACCAATAACTTTTATATATTTAATTGCTACGATTAATAAAGACTAACTGATATTAATTTGGAAGACAGACTTTTGTTGCTAATAATATTATTGCACTTTGAACATGAAATTCGTGAAAATTTTAAATTAATGATTTTTTTTCTAAAAGTTCCGAAGGGTACTGACCAATAATTTTTATATATTTAATTGCTATGATTGATAACGACTAACTGATATTAATTTGGAAGACAGACAATTGTTGCTAATAATATTATTGCACTTTGAACTTGAAATTCGTGAAAATTTTACAGAAATGATATTTTTTCTAAGGGTTCCGAAGGGCACTGACCAATAATTTTTATATATTTAATTGCAATGATTGATAAGGATTAACTGATATTAATGTGGAGGACAGACAATTGTTGCTAATAATAATATTAGTCTTTGAACTTGAAATTCGTGAAAATTTTAAAGAAATTATTTTTTTTTCTAAAAGTTCCTCTGGGCACTTACAAGTAATTTTTCTATATTTAATTGCTATGATTGATAACGATTAACTGATATTAATTTGGAAGACAGACAATTGTTGCTAATAATAATATTAGACTTTGAACTTGAAATTCGTGAAATTTTAAAGAAATGATTTTTTTTCTAAGGGTTCCGAAAAGCACTGACCAATAATTTTTATTTATTTAATTGCTATGATTGATAACGACTAACTGATATTAATTTGGAAGACATACAATTGTTGCTAATAATATTCTTGCACTTTGAACTTGAAATTCGTGAAAATTTTAAAGAAATTATTTTTTTTCTATGGGTTCCGAAAATCACTGACCAATAGTTTTTATATATTTAATTGCTATGATTGATAATGATTAACTGATATTAATTTGGAACACAGACAATTGTTGCTAATAATAATATTAGACTTTGAACTTGAAATTCGTGAAAATTTTAAAGAAATGATTTTTTTCTTAGTGTTCCGAAAAGCACTGACCAATAATTTTTATATATTTGATTGCTACGATTGATAACAATTAACTGACATTAATGTGGAAGACAGACAATTGTTGCTAATAATAATATTAGTCTTTGAACTTGAAATTTGTGAAATTTTAAAGAAATGATTTTTTTTCTAAGGGTTCCGAGAGCACTGAGCAATAACTTTTATATATTTAATTGCTATGATTAAGAAAGACTAACTGATATTAATTTGGAAGACAGACAATTGTTGCTAATAATATTATTGCACTTTGAACTTGAAATTCGTGAAAATTTTAAATTAATGATTTTTTTTCTAAGGGTTCCGAAGGGCAATGTCCAATAATTTTTATATATTTAATTGCTATGATTGATAACGACTAACTGATATTAATTTGGAAGACAGACAATTGTTGTTAATAATATTATTGCTTTTTGAACTTGAAATTCGTGAAAATTTTAAAGAAATGATGTTTTTCTAAGGGTTCCGAAAGGCACTGACCAATAATTTTTACATATTTAATTGCTATGATTGATAACGACTAACTGATATTAATTTGGAAGACAGACAATTGTTGCTAATAATATTATTGCACTTTGAACTTGAAATTCGTGAAAATTTTACAGAAATGATTTTTTTTCTAAGGGTTCCGAAGGGCACTGACCAATAATTTTTATATATTTAATTGCTATGATTGATAAGGATTAACTGATATTAATTTGGAACACAGACAATTGTTGCTAATAAAAATATTAGTCTTTGAACTTGAAATTCGTGAAAATTTTAAAGAAATGATTTTTTTTCTAAAAGTTCCTAAGGGCACTGACCAGTAATTTTTATATATTTAATTGCTATAATTGATAACGATTAACTGATATTAATTTGGAAGACAGACAATTGTTGCTAATAAAAATATTAGACTTTGAACTTGAAATTCGTGAAATTTTAAAGAAATGATTTTTTTTCTAAGGGTTCCGAAGAGCACTGACCAATAATTTTTATATATTTAATTGCTATGATTAATAAAGACTAGCTGATATTAATTTGGAAGACAGACAATTGTTACTAATAATATTATTGCACTTTGAACTTGAAATTCGTGAAAATTTTAAAGAAATTATTTTTTTTCTAAGGGTTCCGAAGGGCACTGACCAGTAATTTTTATATATTTAATTGCTATGATTGATAGCGACTAACTGATATTAATTTGGAAGACAGATAATTGTTGCTAATAATATTATTGCACTTTGAACTTTAAATTCTAGAAAATTTTATAGAAATGATTTTTTTCTAAGGGTTCCGAAGGGCACTGACCAATAATTTTTATATATTTAATTGCTATGATTGATAAGGATTAATTGATATTAATTTGGAAGACAGACAATTGTTGCTAATAATAATATATGGCTGAATTTGAAATTCGTGAAAATTTTAAAGAAATGATTTTTTTTCTAAGTGTTCCGAAGGGCACTGACCAATAATTTTTATTTATTTAATTGCTATGATTGATAGCGACTTACTGATATTAATTTGGAAGACAGACAATTGTTGCTAATAATATTATTGCACTTTGAACTTGAAATCCGTAAAAATTTTATAGAAATGATTTTTTTTCTAAGGGTTCCGAAGGGCACTGACCAATAATTTTTATATATTTAATTGCTATGATTGAGAACGATTAACTGATATTAATTTGGAAGACAGATAATTGTTGCTAATAATATTATTGCACTTTGAACTTTAAATTCGTGAAAATTTTATAGAAATGATTTTTTTTCTAAGGGTTCCGAAGGGCACTGACCAGTAATTTTTATATATTTAATTGCTATGATTGATAGCGACTAACTGATATTAATTTGGAAGACAGACAATTGTTGCTAATAATATTATTGCACTTTGAACTTGAAATTCGTGAAAATTTTACAGAAATGATTTTTTTTCTAAGGGTTCCGAAGGGCACTGACCAATAATTTTTATATATTTAATTGCTATAATTGATAAGGATTAACTGATATTAATTTGGAAGACAGACAATTGTTGCTAATAATAATATTAGACTTTGAACTTGAAATTCGTGAAATTTTAAAGAAATGATTTTTTTTCTAAGGGTTCCGAAGAGCACTGACCAATAATTTTTATATATTTAATTGCTATGATTAATAAAGACTAGCTGATATTAATTTGGAAGACAGACAATTGTTACTAATAATATTATTGCACTTTGAACTTGAAATTCGTGAAAATTTTAAAGAAATTATTTTTTTTCTAAGGGTTCCGAAGGGCACTGACCAATAATTTTTATATATTTAATTGCTATGATTGATAACGATTAACTGGTATTAGTTTGGAAGACAGACAATTGTTGCTAATAATAATATTAGACTTTGAACATGAAATTCGTGAAAATTTTAAAGTAATGATTTTTTTCTAAGGGTTCCGAAGAGCACTGACCAATAATTTTTATATATTTAATTGCTTTGATTGATAATGACTAACTGATATTAATTTGGAAGACAGACAATTGTTGCTAATAATAATATATGGCTGAATTTGAAATTCGTGAAAATTTTAAAGAAATGATTTTTTTTCTAAGTGTTCCGAAGGGCACTGACCAATAATTTTTATTTATTTAATTGCTATGATTGATAACGACTTACTGATATTAATTTGGAAGACAGACAATTGTTGCTAATAATATTATTGCACTTTGAACATGAAATCCGTGAAAATTTTAAAGAAATGATTTTTTTTCTAAGGGTTCCGAAGGGCACTGACCAATAATTTTTATATATTTAATTGCTATGATTGAGAACGACTAACTGATATTAATTTGGAAGACAGATAATTGTTGCTAATAATATTATTGCACTTTGAACTTTAAATTCTAGAAAATTTTATAGAAATGATTTTTTTCTAAGGGTTCCGAAGGGCACTGACCAATAATTTTTATATATTTAATTGCTATGATTGATAAGGATTAATTGATATTAATTTGGAAGACAGACAATTGTTGCTAATAATAATATATGGCTGAATTTGAAATTCGTGAAAATTTTAAAGAAATGATTTTTTTTCTAAGTGTTCCGAAGAATTCGTGAAATTTTAAAGAAATGATTTTTTTTTCTTAGGGTTCCGAAGAGCACTGACCAATAATTTTTATATATTTATTTGCTATGATTAATAAAGACTAACTGATATTAATTTGGAAGACAGACAATTGTTGCTAATAATATTATTGCACTTTCAACTTGAAATTCGTGAAAATTTTAAAGAAATGATTTTTTTTCTAAAAGTTCCGAAAGGCACTGACCAATAATTTTTATATATTTAATTGATATGATTGATAACGAATAACTGATATTAATTTGGCAGACAGACAATTGTTGCTAATAATAATATTAGACTTTGAACTTGAAATTCGTGAAAATTTTAAAGAAATGATTTTTTTCTACGGGTTCCGAAAAGCACTGACCAATAATTTTTATATATTTAATTGCTATGATTGATAACGACTGACTGATATTAATTTGGAAGACAGACAATTGTTGCTAATTATATTATTGCACTTTGAACTTGAAATCCGTGAAAATTTTACAGAAATGATTTTTTTTCTAAGGGTTCCGAAGAGCACTGACCAATAATTTTTATATATTTAATTGCTATGATTGAGAACGACTAACTGATTTTAATTTGGAAGACAGATAATTGTTGCTAATAATATTATTGCACTTTGAACTTTAAATTCGTGAAAATTTTATAGAAATGATTTTTTTCTAAGGGTTCCGAAAGGCACTGACCAATAATTTTTATATATTTAATTGCTATGATTGATAAGGATTAATTGATATTAATTTGGAAGACAGACAATTGTTGCTAATAATAATATTAGTCCTTGAACTTGAAATTCGTGAATATTTTAAAGAAATGATTTTTTTTCTAAAAGTTCCTAAGGGCACTGACCAGTAATTTTTATATATTTAATTGCTACGATTAATAAAGACTAACTGATATAAATTTGGAAGACAGACAATTGTTGCTAATAATATTATTGCACTTTGAACTTGAAATTCGTGAAAATTTTAAAGAAATTATTTTTTTCTAAGGATTCCGAAAGGCACTGACCAATAATTTTTATATACATTTAATTGCTATGATTGATAACGACTAACTGATATTAATTTGGAAGACAGACAATTGTTGCTAATAATATTATTGCACTTTGAACTTGAAATGATTTTTTTCTAAGGGTTCCGAAGGGCACTGACCAATAATTTTTATATATTTAATTGCTATGATTGATACGATTAACTGATATTAGTTTGGAAGGCAGACAATTGTTGCTAATAATAATATTAGACTTTGAACTTGAAATTCGTGAAAATTTTAAAGTAATGATTTTTTTTTCTAAGGGTTCCGAAGGGCACTGACCAATAATTTTTATATATTTAATTGCTATGATTGATAACGATTAACTGATATTAGTTTGGAAGACAGACAATTGTTTCTAATAATAATATTAGGCTGAATTTGAAATTCGTGAAAATTTTAAAGAAATGATTTTTTTTTCTAAGGGTTCCGAAGGGCACTGACCAATAATTTTTATATATTTAATTGCTATGATTGATAACGACTGACTGATATTAATTTGGAAGACAGACAATTGTTGCTAATAATATTATTGCACTTTGAAATTGAAATCCGTGAAAATTTTACAGAAATGATTTTTTTCTAAGGGTTCCGAAGAGCACTGACCAATAATTTTTATATATTTAATTGCTATGATTGAGAACGACTAACTGATATTAATTTGGAAGACATATAATTGTTGCTAATAATATTATTGCACTTTGAACTTTAAATTCGTGAAAATTTTATAGAAATGATTTTTTTTCTAAGGGTTCCGAAGGGCACGGACCAGTAATTTTTATATATTTAATTGCTATGATTGATAACGATTAACTGATATTAATTTGGAAGACAGACAATTGTTGCTAATAAAAATATTAGACTTTGAACTTGAAATTCGTGAAATTTTAAAGAAATGATTTTTTTTCTAAGGGTTTCGAAGAGCACTGACCAATAATTTTTATATATTTAATTGCTATGATTAATAAAGACTAGCTGATATTAATTTGGAAGACAGACAATTGTTGCTAATAATATTATTGCACTTTGAACTTGAAATTCGTGAAAATTTTAAAGAAATTATTTTTTTTCTAAGGGTTCCGAAGAGCACTGACCAATAATTTTCATATATTTAATTGCTATGATTGATAACGATTAACTGGTATTAGTTTGGAAGACAGACAATTGTTGCTAATAATAATATTAGACTTTGAACATGAAATTCGTGAAAATTTTAAAGTAATGATTTTTTTTCTAATGGTTCCGAAGAGCACTGACCAATAATTTTTATATATTTAATTGCTTTGATTGATAATGACTAACTGATATTAATTTGGAAGACAGACAATTGTTGCTAATAATAATATATGGCTGAATTTGAAATTCGTGAAAATTTTAAAGAAATGATTTTTTTTCTAAGTGTTCCGAAGAGCACTGACCAATAATTTTTATTTATTTAATTGCTATGATTGATAAAGACTTACTGATATTAATTTGGAAGACAGACAATTGTTGCTAATAATATTATTGCACTTTGAACTTGAAATCCGTGAAAATTTTAAAGAAATGATTTTTTTTCTAAGGGTTCCGAAGGGCACTGACCAATAATTTTTATATATTTAATTGCTATGATTGAGAACGACTAACTGATATTAATTTGGAAGACAGATAATTGTTGCTAATAATATTATTGCACTTTGAACTTTAAATTCGTGAAAATTTTATAGAAATGATTTTTTTCTAAGGGTTCCGAAGGGCACTGACCAATAATTTTTATATATTTAATTGCTATGATTGATAAGGATTAATTGATATTAATTTGGAAGACAGACAATTGTTGCTAATAATAATATATGGCTGAATTTGAAATTCGTGAAAATTTTAAAGAAATGATTTTTTTGCTAAGTGTTCCGAAGGGCACTGACCAATAATTTTTATTTATTTAATTGCTATGATTGATAACGACTTACTGATATTAATTTGGAAGACAGACAATTGTTGCTAATAATATTATTGCACTTTCAACTTGAAATCCGTAAAAATTTTAAAGAAATGATTTTTTTTCTAAGGGTTCCGAAGGGCACTGACCAATAATTTTTATATATTTAATTGCTATGATTGAGAACGACTAACTGATATTAATTTGGAAGACAGATAATTGTTGCTAATAATATTATTGCACTTTGAACTTTAAATTCGTGAAAATTTTATAGAAATGATTTTTTTCTAAGGGTTCCGAAAGGCACTGACCAATAATTTTTATATATTTAATTGCTATGATTGATAAGGATTAATTGATATTAATTTGGAAGACAGACAATTGTTGCTAATAATAAAATTAGTCTTTGAACTTGAAATTCGTGAAAATTTTAAAGAAATGATTTTTTTTCTAAAAGTTCCTAAGGGCACTGACCAGTAATTTTTATATATTTAATTGCTACGATTAATAAAGACTAACTGATATTAATTTGGAAGACAGACAATTGTTGCTAATAATATTATTGCACTTTGAACTTGAAATTCGTGAAAATTTTAAAGAAATTATTTTTTTCTAAGGATTCCGAAAGGCACTGACCAATAATTTTTATATACATTTAATTGCTATGATTGATAACGACTAACTGATATTAATTTGGAAGACAGACAATTGTTGCTAATAATATTATTGCACTTTGAACTTGAAATGATTTTTTTCTAAGGGTTCCGAAGGGCACTGACCAATAATTTTTATATATTTAATTGCTATGATTGATAACGATTAACTGATATTAGTTTGGAAGACAGACAATTGTTGCTAATAATAATATTAGACTTTGAACTTGAAATTCGTGAAAATTTTAAAGTAATGATTTTTTTTTCTAAGGGTTCCGAAGGGCACTGACCAATAATTTTTATATATTTAATTGCTATGATTGATAACGATTAACTGATATTAGTTTGGAAGACAGACAATTGTTTCTAATAATAATATTAGGCTGAATTTGAAATTCGTGAAAATTTTAAAGAAATGATTTTTTTTTCTAAGGGTTCCGAAGGGCACTGACCAATAATTTTTATATATTTAATTGCTATGATTGATAACAACTGACTGATATTAATTTGGAAGACAGACAATTGTTGCTAATAATATTATTGCACTTTGAACTTGAAATCCGTGAAAATTTTACAGAAATGATATTTTTTCTAAGGGTTCCGAAGGGCACTGACCAATAATTTTTATTTATTTAATTGCTATGATTGATAGCGACTATCTGATATTAATTTGGAAGACAGGCAATTGTTGCTAATAATATTATTGCACTTTGAACTTTAAATTCGTGAAAATTTTATAGAAATGATTTTTTTTCTAAGGGTTCCGAAGGGCACTGACCAGTAATTTTTATATATTTAATTGCTATGATTGATAACGATTAACTGATATTAATTTGGAAGACAGACAATTGTTGCTAATAAAAATATTAGACTTTGAACTTGAAATTCGTGAGAATGTTAAAGTAATGATTTTTTCTATGTGTTCCGAAGGGCGCCTGCCAATAATTTATATGTATTTTGGGTCTATGAAGTATAAAAAATCAATAATTTATATAATAGTTATTATTTATTATCAATAATGAAGTGAAACATGCGTATTTAGTCATAATTAGTTTATGTATCTAGTTGGCCATGGTTAGCCGCTTTTTCGAATCCGCTGCTAGTTCGAGCTGCTAGATTCACTCTCGTGATTTCCAGTTAGAATTTTATAAAAAATACCATACACTAGGTGATACGTTATAGAATTATTACGTTTTTATAAATATTTAATAGCATCATTAGGCAACGAGTAAATATTCGACGAACAACCCCAAAATTGGGAATGTATCAACAATTTTATCTTCGAAACCGTTGGAATTTGATTTTTGAAAATTGTTACATACAGAGTTATATACTTTATCTGCCATTAACAAAAATCTGAGCTACGTACTGTAGCGATTTCTCGAATTACACCGATCTAAACTAAGGCTAATATGCGAGTTTTGTGTGGCCCGCAGTCTTAAATGTAAGTAGTGATAGCGATGTAATAGAAGTAGAGTTTTAGTTTGGTGTTTATTTTTTGTATATGTTATGAGAACTTTGTGTTGTTACCTAATATTATTTATCTAGATTTAAAGATGTTTGTATGCATATCATTACTTTTAATTTTGACTTACTTGTATTTCTGTATACAATAAGGGTGAAAATATTATTATATATGCCAGAAGGAACAGGTAGACTTTTAAGGCTAAAACTCGGTAATGGAGAAATACTGAATAATCTTTATTACATGTACTACGTATGGTCACATTCGTGGTTCATGTCAGAATGAATATAAGTTCAACGATCTTTTCTAATAATCATAACATAAACAATAAACAAATAAATACAGAGCTAGTTGATGTTGATCGTCCATTTGCAGCGGCAGTGAATCGAAATGCTCATGCTTAAACTTTAGAGGACCGGGATGACGTCAAGCCCCGACCCGCCAAAGACTTGATCTTAGTTTAGTCTTTTGTGCATGACCCAAACTCAATTTTTAATAGAAAAACTGGGCTTTTAAAATTTCTCAAATCCCAGTCCTTTAAAGGTTAAATATTATTATTGACTTATTTTATAAAAATTGTTAATAATATATTTTGATTTAAAAATAAATAAAAAATAAAAATATATAGTTATATCTTCTTCGTCTTCTACGGAAAAGTTTTTAAAACAAAATTAAAAATTTGCAGTTCTTCTACGCATATTGGTTAAATCATATCAAATTTTTATTATTTTTCTATTTAATGATACAATTATTCTGTACGTGCATCCATTTTTGAGCAATCGCAGAAACCGCAAAAATTACTAGAGTAAACACGCACTTATAGTTTGAATATTGTTTTCTAAAATAGAAGGTTTTCTGCCCAGGCATATACAAATCTTAAGTTTGAAGTTTTATAATTTTATCTTCAACCGTTTAGGCTGTAGGCTCTCTCACACACACATGCACACAGACGGACGTCATTCCAAAAATAGTAGGAATCGATTCAGGGAAGGTCAAAACGTATATTTCCGTTAAAATCTCGACATCGAAATTTTTCATGATTACAATACTTACTTATACTGCGTATAAGAAAGTAAACATAGTAAAAATCAATAATATTGCCCACTAACAAAAATATATGTTTTTTTTTCATCTAGCATCGATTTCTAAATGAAGATTTTTTTTACGGTTTTACCACTAGGGAAACCCCTTAAAAGTTTTTTGCATACCTGTATTTTTATTATTACGTAATCAATTGTTCATTATAAGCAACATTTTTCGTTTTTAAGAACATGAATTCAAAATAAAATTTATTCGAACCCTGGAAAATAGGTTATCTTATACAGCAATATATTTTCTTAATCCTCTTGCGGTTATACCTGCTATGAAGATCTAATGGAGTAATTTCTACTATAAATTGTACCAAACTATACATAATCACAAATGTGAATTGTCAAAATTAACAGTGACCTTCAGAAAGTATTTCTATTTGAATATTAAAATTTACTTTCAAAATCCAACTTATTTGGGTTTTCTTATACGTTTCCAACGAAATAAAACGTGAAGTGAAAAGTAGGGAAAAATACATAGGTAACAACAGAAATAAATAAAATTAGATTATTATTTTCTAGAAGCAAAGTAAATCTCTCAGTTAGTCGAGCGTAAAACTACAATTGAAAAAGAACAAGCGTTCGTCTAGCAACCTGCTCGATAATTAACGTATTCACAAACAATTTTATATTCAATTAAGTTTGTACTACAAACAAACTTGTACAGTTTCGAATTTAAATATGTTCCAAAGTATTGTAAATCATTTACATCATATAAGCATTCAGACAATAAAATTCAAAATGTGCTAGTATATGTCATATCTCCTAGAAAAATTATTCATCAGCCGGCAATTAATATTTTGCCCAGGTATGTATGTACCACCTTCGTTTATAACAACTTGTATCATAAATACAACAGTTCAGGCAAAATAATTTCTTTCTCCTTGGTATATGTTATCCATCACAAAACACATAACAATTGCAAAATTAATAGAATTACGTGTAATCTACCCAAGTACATTTTTATTATAATCATCCAATATATTCATGTATGTTATATTTGTATTATTATCAACAGTTAGATTTATTTATGTATTATCTCTTGTTATTTGTATTTCAGTATTTCACTTCTATGTGTAAACTGATAACACATATTTTTTGTTCGAAAACTGAACTACGGCTGAGTATGAGGTCTATCTTAATTTTCCATTACACAATCGCGATTTATAAATAAATCTAGAACTTGCTTTGGAAAACTAATTGATTTTGAGAAGTCAGTCAACCATACTAATCATAATGCGTATTAGACATCGTAGAAATATATATTAATTATATTTTAAGCCTCAAATATCCTTTTTCTTTCACCGTCGCCCCGAGTGAGTCCATTACATACGTTTAGACACTAAAAGGAGAGGGATACATTCTTGCAGTGTATTGTGTTGGAAATTATATTTTTAATATAGATATTCCTCACATGCAAATGTCAAAGAATATATGCAAATTAGATTAATATATCTCCAAATCTTTACTTGTATATTCAAACAAGTCCTAAGTAAACGAAAGAAGATCATATACGTTACAAAACTTATTATTTTGTATAGTTTTACGAACTTATTTAGAAGCCAAACAATTTTAAGTTGGTAATTTTTACATATTAATTATTGAATCGGTGGGTGCTTTCCAGCTAGGTACAAAGTTAACACTGTGTAACACAGTGTATGATACTTGCGTTCCAACTACGCCAGAGTACGACTCTACTCGACTCTGCCATACTCTGCTAAAAAGCAAAGTCTGGTGCAGTATTGGTAATTCGCATACCAACTTTTAAAAAAATTACATGTATGGTATCACTGCGTCCCGCGTAATTTACAACAAAACCATAATGTACTCGTGCATTTTCGGCTTGGATTGATATGTTAAATATTTAATTAAATTGCACACTTCGAATTTGATTAATATAATTCATTATTCATAGGTTCTTATTGAATTTGTCAGGATCTAGGGATAAATGACTATCGCGCACTCTATTGGGTAGAGTACGTAACTCCTAAAGTGTTCCAACTAGTAATCGACACAGTGTCTGAGAATGTCTGACGTTGTTTGACAAAGTTCCCTTGCTGGAAAGCACCCGGTATTTTGTATGTAGTATAATCTAACTACATGCTAATTTACTAATATATCCATTAAGGACGAATGTCGCTTACCTCAGTGTGTTAGGGATATGCACGTTTTTTTTTTAACTTCACTGCAGCACAATATATAAGTCTATAATGTTTTTCACTAATTATATTGCAGACATCTGTTCTACGTGTTTTGAAATACACGTTTACATATCACACTGTATTTGACAATGATATTTTACCATCTTGTTCACATTAACAGGTTTATTTGTAGGCTGCACCACGTGGTTTATTTGCATCAGACACTCTGATTTAAACCACTTGCACACTTGTTAATAACACTCACAACATTATTGACTTATTAATATTAGAGTGACTAGATATATAAGAGTGTGGACAATCGACGAGTAGTCCCTATCCAAAGCATAGAGCGCAGGTTCCCCGCTTGTGATTGGTCGCCGCCATAGTTTGTCTAAATGTTCAAATGAAATGCATTGCGTTATATGGAGTGCGCGGTCATATTTTCTTATACTCTTTAAATCTAAAGGACCAGATAAGATAATTGCACTCGTATTTTTTATGTTATTCCTGAATAAATTCTGCGTATTTTATTCCGCGACAGCATATGTCTATCTTTTATAGAAACGTTTATACAAAAGTCGAAATATTTCGCGCTCAAATATTACGGTATAAACATAATTTTAAAATACACAGTTTGAATAAATAAATGTAATAAGCATAATAAACAGTGTTTATTTTAAGAGATTCGCGAAATGTATAACACTAATATACTTGCAAGTATACAGCACAAATAGTTATATTAGCCCGCGAAATGTTTGGAATTTAGTATAAAGGTTTCTATAATGTACCTATGCTATCGCGGAATAAAATACGCAGAAGTTATTCAGGAATAACCTAAAAAATACGAGGTGCTATTATCTTATCTGGTCCTTTAGATATAAAGAGTATAAGAAAATATGAGCCGCGAGCTCCATATAACGCAATGCATTTCGTTTGAACATTTAGACAAACAATGGCGGCGCCAATCACAGGCTGGGAAGCTATTGCCCACACTCTTATATGTCTAGTCACTCTAATTAATATTAGAATGTATATCATACATAGAACGTATTCCATTACACGCTAACAAATTTTCGTACATCTCGCAACTGACTGCAAGCAAGAAACGTACGCGACTGTGGAGTGCCATAGGCTGCGCAAGGCATCGTAGTGGGGGAGGATTGCCCAATCTGCCATATTGCATTAGATGTAGCTTGGTGTTGAACATTTACAGGTTTGTCCAAGAAACATCGTTGAAGTTAGTTTTGCATTTTAAACAAAATTTCTAGCAAAGTGATTCTACAATTTCAAAACAATTATGAAATGTAATACCTGACAACCATTTATAGATACAGATGATGGAGGATATAACTTAAAACTACTTACACGCTATCAATTGGAGAGAAAAATGGTCGGCCGCTAACCCCGTCTTTTTCCCTTGACTCCCACACTCGACTGACTCTACCCTCAGTCCCACGCGGGTGGTTTTAAACCTGTCCCTCTTACGTAAAAGAAGAACTTAGATTAAAAATATGCGTGGGGCGGAGCGTTACATTGCTCCCCACAGTTTAAAACATTGCTCACCTTGATAGGCGAGCAAAGTTTTAACATCTGAGCCTCACCAACCAATCTGACCTTCCCAACAAAGTGTTGAGAGGCATTTAATTAATGTGTATATCTAATAAAATATTTTCCAAGGAAATTTTTAAGAATAAACTAAGATTCAAGAGTTCAATATATTGGTTGTTGGGTACTCGTCTCGAAACTATAACGTTCCTGTCCTCCTTATCTAATCAGCCCATACTATCATCTTACATTTATGAAATATAACATTATGAATTTATATAATCCAACTTTTCCCAAATCTAGTAGAATACAACAGAAATTGTCTAGCATAACACAACTTGTCTATTAGTCCTTCGGGCATAATTAATTTGTCGAGTATTTATCCGACAGTGGGAATCACTTTCACTAGCACTTTGTTCTGATCAAGAGGTGATACGAACGTCGAGAATGTAATGCGAGTTTGAGAGTATCAGGTAATTGAGGTGGGAACTTACAAGGGATTATTTTTCCGGACGAACTTGGTACTTGTATAACTCAGCATCGTTGGAAAGGGTTGGGTCTAGATCTGTCTTCATGGTTGCAGACATCGTGCCGACTTGGTCTTTTCGTTAACTCGATACACCACCGGAAGGATATTATATGTCCCTTGCTGGTGCTTTCCATTAATTAAACGTTAATTAATTGAAAATTAATCGTCTACAACCCAGTAGATACGGTTACCCAGACCAGAGGGTTTACATGGAATTGTCCTTGGTCTGATGCTTCTCGGCTGATTCATTTGTCGTATCGCGTTCGGAGTAGGTGGGTGGGGGGTTTAGTTACTCTGCAAGTGGGAATACTCTTACTCACATGATGCTAATGGTTGGGTGTTGCGCTATTGGCTGGTCGGCTACGCACGGATCACGTTTGGCGTGCTGCAATTCCAGATTATCGGTGGCGCACTCGGACTCTGACAACTCTTTCTTCCCAAACACTTTATCATACTTTCTTTTGATTAGATAGGCGGACAGACTCGCGGTTACTATTAACAATAAACCTGTAAGAACATAAACTAATATATTAGTCTTCTTCTGGTGATACATTCTGTCCAGATTTCGAACGAGCTCCTCTAGGTCTTGCAGGCGTACACCTTGGGCCTTTGGGTCGGTTATGTTGTCTAATATTTTGGTGATTTCCCTTAGCTGTTTCGATGATTGAAACATCGGAGATATCGCTGAGATATTTCGCTCACTGGTCAAGACTACGGGCATGTGGAATCTTGGTAGACTTGGCGTGAATGTTTCGTATCCCAATTGAGAATCGGGTAGGAGGATGTTACTATCAATCACCATTTGACAATTCGGTGGCACATACAGCTGTCCTGTTCCATTAATTATGTGTGTTTGTGGTGCTCCATTAGGGCATTGACTTTTGGCGACATAGGATTTTGGTACGCTATAAATCCAGCTTCTATCTCCATATGTCTTTATGAAAACCGGCGTTGAGTTTTTGGTTATTTTCTTTATGCAGAGTGCGTCGGCTCCTTCTCGGTTGCCATTGTAAAGGGCCGAAAGGCACGTGTCTTTTCCGAATTTAAGGGCATGATGTGCCGGACATATTTTTTTATATTCACCCCGACAATTATCTACGTCATCAAAATCAAGGTTTACGAATCTGGTTCCATCACTTGAGACGGCCAGATACGGTGTTTCTGCCTCTATATACATGAATATATTCGCGGCGATTTTCATTGTTGACCATCGGAAATCGGACAAATATTCTAACACTAGAGTCTGATATTGCCGTTAATGTGTAGGCAGTTTCATAAAATTCGAGCAGATCGCGTGGGATTAGGTTTCCGACAAAGTTTAGTCCCGGGGGTAATTTTGACTGAATCGGTGTAAGGACCTCATACAATTCACTTGCACTTATGATGTATGGACTTAGTTTATGACTGACGGCTAAATTGATTGCTGATAAGATTTGTGTTAATTCATTTTCTATACCCGAAAGAATGTAATTAAACTTGCGTAAAGCGGAGCCAATGTTCATGCTGAATTTTACCGCCGTGGCATATTTGTTAAAATAAGTGGTGTACTGGGCGTATTCCAATTTTAATTTTAGCAATTCGCTTTTGAGAATTCCAGTTACATTTTTCAATTGATTTATGGCTACCCTATTTTTTTTGCAAACTCGTATGTCGCATTTAAAACTGATAGCTGGGCTTTAACTATGTGAACGATTTTATTTTGTTTTGTCTCTACTTTGGAAATTTCGTTATTAATATGGATTAAATCATCGTTATCTGCGTTTCCGAATATAAATTTAATAAGCTTACCCCCTACGTTAATTAATCCGCGTGCAGTACGTCGATGATTCGTATGCGGTGATAGTATCTCGATTTCCTCGATTTCTCGTCTAACTCCTCCGATTCGATGCTGAACTATCTTAATCTCCTCCGTGGCGGCATCGAGGGTTCTGTCGTCTTGGGCACCGTCTTTGGTTTGGTTGATTTCTACCTGGAAGTGATCTACCTGCTCTGCCAATTTGTCGATCATAACTTTGAATTCCGTTATGTTCAAATTCACAGCTACTGTCCAATATTCGTTCGTCATCCACACATCGTCTTCGTAAACCAGGACGAGTCCTCTGGTTAAGTCTTCTGAGGGCATACTATCGGCTGAGACCGCTAGTGTAATAAATATTATGAGGTGGAACATGTTGAATGATGTCTGAAATATACAAATTTATTATATTGTTCGTGGCAATACGTGGGGATACCACGGCGCTGCGCCTTGGCTTCTTGTATGCGGACGTTCTCGTTCCGCTACAACTGGAGGTGGGACCGGTGGAGGTTCCGGGTTCATATTAATTGGGTTAGGTGGTAATTGGACGTTTTGGATTTCGATTTGAGGTAACAATGGTATTGGGGTAGAAACGGATACCTCTTCAATGTTATTCTCTAGCGGTTTATTTGAGATTGGAGTAATGGGTTCGGAATGGTAAAATTTTAATCTGTCTGCGTGAATCACATGCTCCCTTCGTCCATTAATTTCCTTAACTTTAAACACAACGGGGCTTTTCTGGTCGATTATCCTATAAGGACCTTCCCAGGGCTTCTCTAATTTTTTTGACAAACCTACGGTGTTACTCATATTTTTTACATAAACTCGATCACCTATCAGAAAATGAGGCTCTACTCGTTTCCTGTTCTTAAACTCATTCCTAATAATCGTAGCCGAGATCTCGTTTTCTCTAACTTGTTTGAATGCGCTGTTCAACCTAATAATCATTTCTGAAGCGTAATTATCTTCTGTGTCATACGTAACTCGGCGTGCTTGGAAAATTTCGTCGAACGGTAGCTCCATGTCTCTCCCGTGAAGTAGGAACTAAGGGGTCTCGCCAATAGAGCTGTGAACGCTGTTCCGATATGCCATCAAAACGAATGGCAGCATTTCGTCTCAATCTCGCTGATTTCGCTGAATTACGTGCGATAGCATATCTTTTAAGACCCGGTGTAACCGTTCTATCATTCCGTTACATTGCGGCCTATAACTAGTCGTGCGGAGTTGTTCTATGTGCAACATGGAACAGGTTTCTTTGAAAACGGCTGACATGAAGTTACTACCTTGGTCGGTTAATAATTGACGTGGGGTACCGTGTCGTGTAATAACCTGTGTTATGAAGGCTCTAGCCACGGTATGGGCTTTTTGATCCGGAAGCGGTATTGCTTCTGGGTAACGAGTAAACGCGTCTTGGAATGTTAATATATACTTGTTCCCTAAGTCGGAGGTAACTAAAGGACCTACGATATCCATAGAAGTACGCTCAAACGGGAAGGATATTACCGGGAATAGTTGAATTGGTGCGGATTTGTGGTGTGGTGAGGTTTTCCGCTCATTGCACGATTTACAATTATCACAATATTTTTTTATATCACTGTTCATCTCGTCCCAATGATATTTCCTTTTGATACTTAACAGTGTCTTCGCGTAACCTTTATGACCGGAGAACGGTAGATTGTGATAAGAATTAATTACTTTATAAACAAGTGCCCGGGGTGTAACAATACGATAACTTCGATCATTTGGGTCTACTCTGAACAATAGGTCGTTTTCATTACGTTCGTATAACGGGTTCAGTCAACACTTAATTTTAATTTTGGGTCCTTTTTTTGTTCTATACTAAAGTGATAGTGATCAAGTGATGGTTTATACTCTACTACGGATTTATCTTTAACATACGCTATGGGGAATCTGCTAAGTGCATCCGCGTTTCCGTTCTGTTTTCCCGGGCGATAAACAATTTCAAAATCATACTCTGTTAGCATTAAGGACCATCTACTTAATCTGGAACTAGGGTCGCGTAACTTTAGGAGCCACTGCAAAGAACGGTGATCAGTGATTATCTTAAAACGTGCGCCCGCTAAATATACTCTATAGTGTTTGATACCCCAGATTACAGCTAAGCATTCCTTTTCAGTGGTGCTGTAATTAGTCTCCGCCTTTTGTAAATGCCGACTCGCATAAGCAACCGGGTGGAGATGAGTGCCCTGATACTGACTAAGAATTGCGCTGATGCCTGTATTCGATGCATCCGTTTCCAAAACGAAGGGTGTTGTTAAATCGGGGAATTTTAAGACCGGGTTCCGGCATAAGGCTTGTCGTAATTGATCAAAGGTGACCTGGGTTGCTGAATCCCACACGAATGGTACTTCTTTTTGAGTTAGTTTAGTAAGTGGCTTAGAGAGATATGAGAATTTCGGTATGAATCTTCTATAAAAACCTACTAAACCGAGAAATGCACGAATATCTTTTACAGTTTTCGGTACTGGATACTTTTCTATGGCTTCGATTTTGTGCATACACGGGTGTACGCCCTCTTCGTTTAAAATATGCCCTAAATACCGTACTTCTTTAGCTACAAATTTACATTTACTAGGTTTGAAAGTTAGGTTTGCTTCTCGCATGCGCTTGAAAACTTGTTCTAATTTTTGTAAATGGTCATCTATACCCGTGGAATTAAAGACAATTACGTCATCTAAGTACGCTAATACGTGGTCGCCTGTTAAACCCGATAAAACTATATACATTAGACGCTGCCAAGTACTTGGGCTATTCGCGAGTCCGAAAGGCATTCGTAAGCACTCATAATGACCGTCTGGAGTGGTGAAAGCAGTTTTCTCTCTATGTTGCTCATCTACTTGTACCTGCCAGTACCCGCTGGCTAAATCCAAAGTGGTAAATAGGTTGGCTTTATCTAGTTGAACAATTGTCTCTAGTAGATTCGGCAAAGGGAAGAAGTCGCGTTTGGTAACCGAATTAAGGGCACGGTAATCAATGCAAATGCGTATGTCTTTGCCGTTCTCCAAACCTTTCTTTTCTACCATGACTACTGGTGCGGACCAGGGGGAGCACGATGGAATTATTATGCCCTCGTTGAGCATATCTTTAATCTTTTCCGTTAGTACTGCGCGTTGGTGATGAGGTACTCGGTACGGTGCCTTAGCTATGGGGGGTACGTTTTCCGTAATAATGCGATGTTTCATTATATCTGTATAACCTAACACCCGTTCGTCGGTTAGAAATACGTCGGAGTATCTAACGATCAAGTCCTCGATCTTTGGTCTAATGTCGGGGCCGACATGATCTAATTTAAAATACTTAAGAAGGGATTTCCTATCTAATTTATACATTTCCTTACTATTAGTTCGAACATCTACGAGGTTAATATTTATTTTTTCTTGTCTATAAACCTCTTCCGCCTGACCTACTACCGTTTTTCCTTTTATTACTACGCTTCTATCAAGTATATTTATAATTTTAATTGGTACTTCTCGCTGTGCTGCTACAATAACGCGTGCCGCCATAATGCCATGTATTTTGATATCTACGGGTTCAATTAAAACGTCGCAATCAGGGTTCCGGATACTCTGTATTGCTAAGCAGACACATTCAGATCTGGCGGGAATTTCAACATCTTCCTTAATGCGAACTATAGAGTGGCCTACTCTACCGCCCGCGAAAGCTTGTTCTCGCCCTCCATTTACGATGGTTTGCCCTGTTTCTTTCACGCCCCCTTCCTTCTTAACGTGTTTTATGGTCAGCGCGTCGGTTTTTGTTTCCGCGAGACTACATTTAACGTTTTGACTTTGTTCATAATTGGTGTTATTACTAAAAATTTTCGCGTTATCTACCTCTGCTGTGTACTGCACTACTTGAATATTTTTACTACACGTGCTTGCCACGTTAGTGCTACCTTCGGTTCTACCTACACTTATCAACCTCGTTTGTGTACTGGCTATTTCTAAAAATTTATTCCCTACATTTATTACCGCGGAATAGCGCTCTAGGAAGTCATTTCCAAGGAGTCCATCTGTATCTATTGCTATGTTATCCGAACAAACTAAGCAGTCTATCGAGAAGATTCTATTATTTAGGACAAAATCTACTAGTGTGCTACCTAATAATTTTACATCTTGGCCGGATATGCCGGATATTACGATATTTTCTACTGGTTTGATTCTATGCCCTCTAACCACGGTCTGTTTTACTATTGTCACTGCAGCTTCAGTATCCACTATCATCAATGTGGGGGTGCCATTTACGTACATTCTCACCACATTTGCGGGAGGTGGGTAATTTGAACATACTTGATTTATATGGGGTATAAAATGCCTAATTACAGGGGGAATCTTAGTATTTATCTTATTATTTACAGAACTTAACCTTGTTTCATTAGGTTCGCGACGCCTGGGGCATATAGGGGTCACGTAATTTAGTTTAAAGGCGTATTTCTACACTCTCTAGCGATATGCCCAGTTTTTGAACATCTAAAACAAACTACTGAATTTTGGAATCTACATTCGCGTGAGATATGGCCTGGTTTTCCACATCTAAAACAAACATTTGCCATTTCTCTCGGTACAAACGACGGTCGTTTACCTCGCAATTTAACTCTTCCTGTTCCGCTATTTCAACTATTTGATTAAAACTCGGCGTGTTCTCTACTGCTGATATACGGCTTAATACAATGCGTCTAATATTTCTCAAAATTCCGTTTTTAAATTGTTCAACCAACTCCTGATCTAACAGTTTAATTTGGAACGCACGTTCTGCTGCTATTTGGCTGAATTTGATTATGCCGTTAGATGCTAATTTCAAGCGAGTCGCGTAACTACTAACACTTTCATTCGCGTTCTGGAAACATAGCGAGAATTTAAGTTTTGCTTGTCCGGCGATAAGCTTTTTCGCAAATTTATTTTAATCTTGCGTATGTATGTGTACTGGCTAATTCGGGTTCAGTATCCATGTATTCACTTGCAAACCCATTTAGTTTTACTTTGGAAATCGCGATCTTTTGTGCTTCCGTCCAATTGCACGCTTCAGCGAATTGCTCAATTTTTTTGAAGAATTCCCTAACATTTTCGTTATGGTTTCCCGAGAAACAAAGTACAGCATCCATAGATGTCATTACAAGCGTTTGCGGTGCCATTGCATTTCCGGTTATTTGCGGGGCTTGTGCAACCGCGGGGGTAACT
Organism: Nebria brevicollis; assembly: GCA_944738965.1. NCBI lineage: Eukaryota > Metazoa > Arthropoda > Insecta > Coleoptera > Carabidae > Nebria > Nebria brevicollis. The sequence goes on from OX122908.1 coordinate 3,309,753, forward strand.
ACAATTTCTACTATTTTAAAACGAAATGGTTAATTCTTATTGTCTTTGAATGTACCCTGATACGGCTCGCTAATAGCTGAATCTGTGTGCTATTATCCCCGAACTAACATTTAGCTTACCTACAATAACTTCATTTATACAAAAATTAATATACTACATTATTTCAAACTATCTATTATCAATCCCACCGCTGCCACCACTGTAACACGCGGCTCGTTTGCTGCCACCACCACATGTTTTAGCGCCATGTGGGCACGCACGAGGGTTCTTGTTCGGGGGATCGAAAAGGGTGATTAATTCAAAAACATATAAATGAAACCCGGGAATTATTATTCGAAAGAATTGGTTTAAAACATAATTATTGGCATGCAATATACGATGGTACAGATGATGGAGGATATAACTTAAAACTACTTACACGCTATCAATTGGAGAGAAAAATGGTCGGCCGCTAACCCCGTCTTTTTCCCTTGACTCCCACACTCGACTGACTCTACCCTCAGTCCCACGCGGGTGGTTTTAAAACTGTCCCTCTTACGTAAAAGAAGTGGGGGGTTAGCCCTCGACACCTTTCTATCTTCTTATTATTATTAACTTAGATTAAAAATATGCGTGGGGCGGAGCGTTACACCATCGTACTCAGAACAGGGGTGACAAAGTTTCGTGGCGGACGGTCTGCCATATATTCATTTTAAAAATATATATTTACATGTACCATTTATATTAAATATTAAAATATAAAATTAGCAATAATTTGGATCGTCCTCCTAGTTTATTGGTGAACATGGAATAAATTAACGTTATTTATACCAACAAAAATAATATTCTTTATTTTAAATCATTTGCAGTGACTTGCACTGAACGCATTGGTTAAATCATATGATAGTTTTCTAATTTATAATATTTGGCTAGAATGTCGAATATAGGAGTAGCTGAAAAATCTATTAAATCTGAAAATAATGTTTTATTTTCCTTAAAAACATTGAAATTATCTTTGCTAATTACATCAAATAGTTCTTGCATCTTGCTAATTTATTTTACAATATTAGCTAGTATTAGATTTAAATAAGACGTTCGTAAAATGTTTATATATTTGTGCCTAGAATAGTTTCCGTTTATAGAAAACATTCTATATTTATATATCTCTGCTGATGCTAAATTACGTTTTATGTCTATTGATTTATAATTGAAATTAGCATGCAGCTGTAAACCATGGACAAAACCATAAATAATGTTAAAAAATAGTTATATAATTGAAGTAATGAATACATTTTTACGTAGGTAAAAGAAGAAAATTAGCACCGATCACTTTAAATATGGTGCGTCCAAGTATCTTCCGAACGAGAACTTGTTTAGTGTTGTTATTCGCCGTATGTACATATATGAATTTCTTCTGCCAAAACTTATGCTACTTAGTTTTAGAATATCTTCAAATACATGTGAATGTGAAGTTTTGGCTTTTCGGTGTTTATATTTGTTTTTTTCTACTTGTGGTATATTCTAACAGAATGTGATATGCAATCTGAAATACACCACTGAAGGTTGGGTTGACAAAACAGAGTTATTTTGATAGTTTATTGGTGTCTTAATTCAATGTCAAAAGCAATTATGTTTCTCGTATAATTATATTCATTTATTGACAACCTTTACTAATTTAACTTTATTGTATATCAAAAATTTATGCATTGTCTTGTTCTGAACTTTCTTATAAATATCAGTTTAATATATATAAAATAAGAAAATTAATAAATTACAACTTTTGAATAATTAGAAAAATGTATACTATATTAATTTTTACTTTCTTGTACGCAGAATAAGTAAAAATTGTAATCATTTAAAAATTCGTTCTCGAGTTTTTAACGGAAATATACGTTTTGACCTTCCCTGAATTGATTCCGACTATTTTTGGAATGATGTAAAAAAATTCCAGTTGTTCGAAAGATATTTTTAAAAAACCGCTAATTTTCTTCTATTGAAAGTCGGCTGTAAGAAAATCTATGTTTTTGAAGAAGTGATTCTAGAGGACGAAGTAGGTATTCAATTAAATCAGCCTGATTAGTCAAAGACTTTATTTGAAATCTTGGGCACCTATCAAATTTCTGACATTAATAAATCAGTTACATCGCGAATTCTTCAAAATTATTGTGCTAAATGAACTGTGAAAACTGCACGACGTTCAGGGTGACCCGGCATAAATACTTTCAGAATTGATATGCTGATTTTACGAGCAGCCAGACCAGATCCCTGGACAACGGCTTTGTAAATTAATCCATATATCAAATATATAATTAGTTCCTGTACTGTACAACTGCGGCAAGTTAAAGGAGGACGTTACAGTCGTAGACCTGCAAAATACCCTTTACTAGGTAAGAAGCAGAGGACCGCCCGCTTAAAATTGCTAAGGAGCGTTTGAATTGGAGCATAAATAAGTGGAAAATATTGCTACTAAGCAACGAATCTAAATATAACTTATCCAAATATAATGCAACATGCTCGACATCCATCTGGTTAGAAATGAAATCCTCGATCCTTTTAAATATGGTGGTGGCAGCGCGCTAGTGTGGGGATGCTTCTCAGGGCTTTGTATGGGGGAAGTGCACCGAACAGAGGGTATTATTTACAAATTTATCTACAATGACATTTATCAAAATATCATGTTTCTATTTGCCGAAGATGAAATGCCCCTTCGATGGGTTTTTCAACATGGCAATGATCCTATACACACAGCATAATTAGAGAATGGTTTGCTGATAATGACATACAAGTTTTGCCATGGTCATCACCGTCTCCAGATCTAAATCCATTTGAGAACATGTGGGAAATCATAAATAAAATAATTCGGCAGCAAACATACTCTAGTGTTCAAAAACTATTTGAGGCCATTGTTATAGAATGATAACAAGTTCCGCAAAATATAATTGATTAACTAATATCACCAATACCTCGACGCTACAAAGCTGTAATTAAAAGTAGAAGATATGCAACAAAATATTGACAATCAATCAGTAGCTAAAATAAAATCTATGGTCTAATAGCAAGTTGCTTAACTTTTGTCGCTGTGCTATTAAGCAGTGTAGCGTATATTACAGTGTATATATTTTAGTTCTAAACTATTGTGAAACATATTTTGTGATTTAATAAATAATTCTTTGTGTTTCAATTTTACATAGATCATAGCCTCTTAATCGAATATCTATTCTTATTTTTGACATCTAATGTTTGGCACAGATATAGTTGCTTAACTTTTGTCCGACATTGAATGTATTATTTTTACAGATGAAAGATTTTTATTAAGAATGTTGCGCTTAAACAAATTTAATTTAGCGAAGACTCGAGTCAAATTAGATAACTTTTTTTTATACAGAAATCGTATGCCCGAATTTTTGCCAATAGAGACCTGACTAGTGCACAATTTAAAAATATCCGGAAAGCGTACATGTTCATAAAAACTAGTGTGTTTTATTCGATTTAATATATTATGTATTAATTTAGATGTTTTGATCCATTGCCGAAATTAACGAAAGCATTATCGCTGGTATATATACATAGCTAAATTAATAGATACAAATCCTAGTATATGTGACTTCCACACGTTGCATAAATATATCTTTTTAATTGCAGATGTTAGAATTCACAATGATGATTGCGCTTCCGATGCATATATTATAGATTTTAGTGGCGTTCAACTTTGGCATGTTTTGAAAAAAACCATTATTAGTTAAAAAAAACCCTTTCATCTCATAAAGGTAACCCTCTGTATTTATATATTTTTTATTTTTATTCCATATAGTTCTTTTTAGAATGTGTTTTCTGATCGGATCCTAGGTATTCATTTCCTCAACACACCTACGTATGCAAATTTAGTAATAACTTTGGCCAAATCTATACTTTCTTCAAAAATAGCGAATAGAGTAAACACCACACTATATTTATTATGAGTCTATTTTTATGAATAAATTTTTTTTGTTTAGGTTTTTGTGCATAATGATTACAAGAAGCTACATACGATTGTAGATTCATGTACTGTACGTATATAATACGAAGGTAGTGAGATATCTATTGGAAAATTAATTGGTTAGTATTGATTAGTAAATCATAAAATACACAAGTATCTGTTTTTCCTAAATGAAAAATAATATTAATTACCCCTATGCGTATAGCAACCGCAATACTTCAATTACTATTAAATATTTGATTACGATAATTATGTTTAGTTTATTGCTTCTAACAAAAAATGTATGTTTTTATTTTGCAGATCAAAGTTGTGATCGCTACATTGTGCCGCGCCGATGAAAAAATTTCGCCGAGCGCGCTTTATCAACCGGCCGTCCCGACCGTCATTTTGTATTTTTTTAAATTTTATAATATGATAGGGTAAAACGACCAGTTTCGGCACATCGCTAGTAATGGCACAGGTATCAAAAACTTGGTTTTATACGTTTAAAACTGTGCAAATGCGTAGGTATAACAACGATTTAAATATTTATATATAGTTTTAAACAAGAAAAAACCTTTAGAACGTCCATTTAAAAATTATTAATTAAAAAAAAAACGAGTATTGTTTAGCGATATCAAAATTGTACTTTTCACAGCCATTTCTAGTTAGTTTACGGTTACCATAGCTTAAGCAATTACAATCATATTTACTAGAAAAACGTATTTTTTTAATATGTACCTGGTTAAATAAACTAAATGAATAGTTCATCGAAACATTTCAAATGTTGAATATTGACTTTTTTTTATTTTTTAATATTAAAAACACGTGTTCTTTAATTAGTATGAAATTTGAAGAGCGCGCCAATTATAAAAGCACTTTATGCTTACAGCGCTTTTATATTGGCGCCGCTGCTGCTATATGTGGAACGGTAAACAGAGACTCTCTGACAGTAATCAAGTGAGGTTAGAATATTAATGTTTTTACATATTTCTTATAACAAGAACAAATTTTAACTACAGATAAATAATTCTTTAAAAGGTATGTATCAGTTATTATTTACATTATACGTACACTGAAAATTTATTGTTTATCTCATAAAAAATAAAAATCTAAAACATGACCTATTTAATTTATTTTTGTATTCGTTTGAATAAATTATTTTTATTTTAGTGAAAACTGGTAAAAACAATGACACCGTTAATAAAAAGGGTAAAAAGAAGTGTGAAAAATCAAGAATTAGAACCAAAACCTCTTATACAGGTGGGGCAAAACAACCTCCCTAGTTTCAACAGAGAATTGTGAAGCTAGCAGAGGTCGTAACAGGGTAGGAATGGCGTGAATGGCGGCAGAAAGATATGCCGTGTGTATGTGTTACAAAAGTATTCAGTCGTAAACACAATGTGGACGAACGAGCAGCGCGCTTTTGCCGTGGAAGCATACATACGCGAAAAGGAGTCTGTAATCGCCGCCCAGCACATTTCCATCTTTCTGGCGGTGTAAATAAACAAAATGTTCGATATTGGTGCGAAAACAATCTGAGGGTGATCCACGAGAAGCCTCTGCATAGTGATCGTGTCACAGTTTGGTGCGCAGTTTCCCGAATAGGGATTATCGGGCCTTACTTTTACTACAGGAAAGAAATTGGGCAGTTACCGTCAATTCTGGGCGCTATATGAACATGCTCCAGAATTTTTTTGCCCCTGCTCTTAAAGAACTTGGTCTCGAGAATGTCTGGTTTCAGCAGGACGGGGGGGAAGCCACAGCCCACACAGCGCGGGCATCATTGCTGGTTTTGAAGGAAATGTTCCCCGCGTGCTTTGTCCCTCCCTGAGAGGAGACAATCCGCACGGAAATTCGCCGTATACCTGAAGAAATGCTTGAAAGGGTTATGCAAAACTTCAAAAGTCGCTTGCAGCAGTGTGTAGACAATGAAGGACAACACTTGGCCGATATGATTTTTAAAACTACATAAGATAAAACTGGCCATGTAACTACTTTATTTTATTGAAATACATTTTTTGTATCTCGACTCCTTTTTCTTTAATTCACTTGCAAAACTAGGGAGGTTGTTTTGCCCCACCCGGTACACTTGAAAAAATACTTTTATCTGAAATTACAAGATGAAAAGTATTCTTATCTAAAAAAATAACTAACTAGAAAAGATTTCAATTTTCATTGTTCACAAAATTTGAATGCAAGAAAAGTATTAAAAATTTTGATGTAATATACCTATTTATAAGTAATTTTAATATTTCGATTAAAAATTATTATTTAATTAAAATATCATTTGCATTATAGATAAAGAATAATATTGTTGTCTACATTTATAATTTAGAACTTTATAAATATGAAATTTAGCTTTAGATAGGTATAGTACCTACCTCTATAATTTAAAAATTTATAAAATAAAGCTACTGCAAGTGTTTTTTTATAAATATATACCTAAATTTTAGGAAATCCAAGCTAAAATATATAAATTTATAACTATATTTGCCGTGCTATTACTAGAAAGGACTGTGCGCTAAAAGGCAACCACCGTCTAAAAACTGGCATTTTAACATCGAATTATAAATTGTGAACAAAATTACCTAAAACATCAATAAACAATTTAATTTTTTTTTTTTACTTTATAAAACACTTAAACTTTAAAAATTTTCAATTATTATATAAATATATTATCCATATTTTTTTTAATCCTCAAAAGAGTAGAGAATTTTCTTAACTGTGCCAAAACTGGTCGTTTTACCCTACTAAATTATCACATTTATTAGATATGTGTACCAAAAATCGTGTTTCTATCTTTATTCCTTTTCAGCTAGTATCAATTTTAAAGCAAGATATCATTTTACGGTTTCAACACTAGGGAAACCTCGGAAAGGTATTTGCGCATGCATGTTTACTAAGACTGAGATAAATGCTATCATACTTTCGCATAATCACAAATTTCCTTGTGAATATTTGTTATTACATTACGCACAAAAACATAAATATTTATTTTTACAAAAACGACCAATATTTTACTAAAATCTTGTGTGTTGTTGTAGTTACGTGTAATCAATGATATGGAGATAAAAATATAGTAGATTTTTGGAATGACGTCCGGCTGTGTGTGTGTGTGTGTATGTTCTCTACAGCCTAAACGGTTGAAGCTAAAATTATGAAATTTTAAACTTAAGATTTGCATATGCCTGGGGTGTGAACCTCTTACTTTTGAAAAAAATATTCAAAGCGGAAGTGCCTGTTTACTCTAGTCATTTTTTGCAGATCCTGCAATTACTCAAAAATGGTTGCAGTTGCAAAAAATTTGTATGAACAAAAATTAAAGGTATTTATATTCAGCATAACTTTTATTCGAATTTTTTTTCCAAAAAGGGTATTGGTTTCAAAATAAATTTTTGCATATTATATATATTCTTACATAAATAGAGCAAGGCGACTATGATGAAGAACATACGACATAAACTATAAGAGAGAACTAAATAGTAACGTTTGCAACTAATTACGAAACAGATGCTTCCAACTCAAATCAAGACAGTGATGATGATAATGACGAGAGCACTATGAACCCAAAATACGACCCACTTCTAATGTCATCGCAAATGAAATATATCTCCCCAACGGAACTCATTGAATACGTCATCAAACTTTTCCAATATCTAGGGGTGAAGAATTCGCAGATTAATGAGGAATAACTCAACCATCACTTGTTATATAGTATAATCTAACAGGGCTTAAATAAAATCCCCCTCAATAACATGTAAATTTTTCTTAATATCATGTATAACAACTTAACTGTTGATCGGGTAATAAACTACTTATATATAACATCTGCAGTGTCATGCACTGAACTTTCAGTTAGATTATGTTTGGACAATTTTTCTTATTTTTATATTTTACTAACCTTTGGAGCCCTGATTCACTAAATTATTTCTTAGAATAGATATTAAGTGTCAAACTACAAATTAATTAAGTTTTTTGTTTTTCTGTTAAACAATTGACGGGCACAGTTAATACGATTTATGTGAAAAAAATTTTAAGAACAAATTTCAATAGCCAATTTCTTGTTTCCGGTACCTTTTCTGCAATTAAAAGTTGTGCGAAATATTAGTATCTTTAATTTTAATCCAAACAATTTTTCTGTAACTTCTATTTTTCATTAATACGCCAACGCTTTTCCCAAATTTGTCGGGGTCTTCTTCGGTCCTTTTGGCACTATATTATTCTGCCAACGACAGACATGCACCTTCGATGCATGCATCTGCAGATGACTCGAATAGTTTTTTCCTCTGTTCACGTCTAAGTATTTCGATCATTTCGACGTGGCTAACGGGTCCATTCGGTTCAAACAAACACATTGGGGCCGCAGATCCCGAAGCTTCCTTGCTGTCGAGGCGTCTCTCAGGCGCATAGTGAGACCGCAAAGTCACACTCTGGAACTAGAATATATTTAAAATTACAACATCGTCCAATTTTAAAATATAGTTGCATATCACATACCTTTTAGCCTCATGACTTCGGAAACACTTCTCCATGTATTTTCTTTACTAGTTTTATTGCGGATGCCTACACTTCGCTTATCATACAATATAGCGTATTTTTCGACAATATCAATCAATTCACCGTCCATTATGTTAAAATAACAATAATAAACAACAATATAGCAGGTAAACAAATGCGAATGCAAAAAAACCTACAAACTGTACTGTCATGTTGTACTTGTCAACACATGTGCACCCGGTCACGCTTGCGCAGATGCGTTTTTCAAACTGAACTGATCTTAGGCAAAGAAAGAACGAGTTTTTGTTCATCTCTCTTAGTAAGAAAGATAAAAGTTGGCCAACTTGTTAGCTTAGCGTTAAAAAGATATGTAGTCTTAAATTCTGTATAAACGACAACATTGGTTAACATGGTGTTTATCTTTTTCTTAGCCTTAAATGTAGCGTTAATTTTTTCTGTATAAACCCACTATAAATGTATAATACTATGTAAATGGTCATATTTAGTGAAAAGGTTTTCCGATGGTCAGTAACTTCTCTATAAGTATCGTTGGCGGCGCTAGTTGCATTAATAAATATCTGCAGTGTCATGCACCGAACTTTCTTATCCGCATATGGGATAAACCATATCGTAGTTACATTATTTTTCTAATTTATAATATTTGTTCTAACCTTTAGATCGCTTTAACACTAAATATGTTTCTTAGAATAAATATTAAATGTCAAACTTCAAACTATTTAAATCTATTTTGTTAAGCAATTGACAGGCGCAGATGACTGTAATTGGCTCTTTACAAAAACAATTGGTTCGCGGAGGTTTTGCGAAGAGGCGCTCAAAAACCAATGGTCAGACGGGGTTGGTACTCTATTGAGAGATTAGTTCATTTCGTCTAAATTATCATCTTTATTGTTGTGTCATAAAAGTAGTTTTTGGGTTAAAAATAAAATAGGTTTTGTGCAAAATTTTGTTAATTTAAATTCATTTTTTTTTAATCCATTAAAATGGGCAGGAAAAACTCCGCAATGTGAGAAGCCTATCCAGTTCATTTAAAGTACTGTGTTCCTCGAGTTAACTAAGGTAAACTATTATATTTTTATACTTTTTTGTTAAATTTAAATTAATTAACAACAATAATAGTTTCTTAAATATATTTTGGCTTAATTCCTGTGTAATTTATTTGCTATCTCTCAAAGAACCCAACAGCACCGGCATAATTTTCTAAACAATAGCTAGAAATATTTATTGTCGTTAAAGGCAAATTTGTTTTAAATAAGGAATCAGGATTAGTTTGGTGGCTACCATTAAAACCATAGTCCGTTCCATTTACACGCAGTTTGAGCAACTCACACATGGTGCAATATCACTTACATAGTTACATACATATATGCATTCCCTTATTTGAAGACGGTTGTCACACAATATGTGTATATACATACTTGATATATTAAATCCACATAAAGATATCATAATTGATGACTGGTATAACGTATGAATCTAGAATAATGGTGATTTCTTTACATCTATAACTAGGGGAAAATGCATACAATTTTATCTAATTTATATAAAATCCAACTTATTTAGCATAACTCATATAATACTTACTTAACATAGAGATCCTTACATCCCAGGCATCTTTTCTCAAATACTCTTTGAATATAATGAGAAGTAGGTATTGTTTTAAATTAAACCATGGTTAAATATTTAGTACTAAACAGAGTTTCAATGTTATACCTCTCGAAGCTTTCCCAGAAATAAAAAATTGACTAATGAAAATATAATAAAATGGAAAATGTTAACAGAATATAAGCATAAATATCAGATAATGCGTGCCACTACAAGTAAGCGTAGATTAATATAATTTGTATGTAATCAACCAATATAGCCAATGGGCAATGACCATGAAGATAAATTACCCACTATTTTTTATCAAATATTCGTATTTATCAACAACACAAGGTATTTATTAATAGCCAAGCAGTAGTTTTGGTCAGTCTGCATCATGCAACAATTTACGAATTTTAGCTACTTCAGCGTGGTTGTGCTGTTATGCATAATTACAGTAGGTGTCGAGGCAAACCATCCACATATTGTTTTCATTATGAGTGATGATATGGTTAGTTGATTTTACGTAACTCATTATATATATATATATATACACACACACACATATATATATATATATATATATATATATATATATATATATATATATATATATATATATATATATATATATATATATATATTCATTTATACAATTATACATTCGTACTTTCATACATTCATAATTATACAGTCATAGATACATTCATGTATACATACATTCATGAATACAAAGATGAACGCTGGGATGGATGCATACATTCATACAAACATAAATGAATACATATATACATACATACATACATACATACATACATATATACGTACATACATGCATACATACATATATACAAACATACAAAAATACACAAGCACACACATACTAATTTATTTTAATAAAACATTGTAATTTATTTTTACTGATTATAACTTTTCGGTCATGCTTTGTTGATATTTGAGCAAGTAATTGCTTTGTACAGGTGCTATAAGAGTTAAACAAAAAATATGTATACGAAATGAATATCAATATTAACAATGTAAAGAAGTTCTAATGTTGTATTACTAAATCACAAAATATCCACAGAAGCAACAAGAGAGGTTATTATTAGTTTGAAAATGGAAGTGAGAAAACATTCAGAAATATTTGTCTTGAAATTTTGGGTTAGACAAATGCACTTAAAAAGAAATAGCCTTGACTGTTTTATGTTCATATATAAATCATAACAACATTTGTCCTAATAGGTGAAAGACTTTACGGCATTTTCGTTGTACTTATAAAAATTATTTAATTTCCTTTAAGTTCGGCTGCGATTAATAATTTTGATTTCATTAATCAAACAGGGTTGGAATGACGTTGCCATGCATGGTTCTAATCAAATACTTACACCAAATATCGATGCTTTGGGATATAATGGAGTTATTTTGAACAAACATTATACAATGCATATTTGTACACCGTCCAGAAGTGCCTTTTTAACCGGAAAACATCCAATTAGAGCAGGTATAGAACATTCGTTATTTCATTTTATAAATCTACGTCACCACTGCCTAATGCTTTTAAGCCCACATTTTCTCTATATCAGCCTTAAAGGATACATGCATTTCGTTTCACTCAAATTACAATTACATTTTATTATCATACAGATGATATATAAATACATAATATTTCATTAGGTATGCAAGGTATCCCATTGGTTCCTGGAGAGCCACGTGCTTTGCCAACTTATATGCCCACAATGGCTGAGCACTTGCAGGCGCTCGGTTACAGAACTCACATGGTGGGCAAGTGGCACTTGGGCTTCCACAACAAAAGCGTTTGTCCAGTAGGTCGGGGATTTGATTCTCATATCGGCTATTGGAGCGGTTTTGTGGGATATTTTGATTATGAAATTAATAATTATTTGGTAGGTGTACTTCAATATATAAGTTAAATACACATTTGTAACAAAACGAACGAGTTCTCGACTAAACAGCTTCGCGTTAATATAATTTGGTATGTCTTTTTCAACATTTTTACTGTATATTTTACTATATGAAGTAACGTAATGATTAAAATAGAAGATTGCTTTAATTAGGGCCAACAATAATAGATCTTAGATCTTAAATATATTCGATTTTTGTCACTATTTACAAGATAACTGAATGCGATTTATAAAAGAACCTTAAACTGTTTTGATTGGTAAAAACACGACGAGTTCGATCATAGTAGCAATTAGCTCAAAAACTAAAATTTAATTATTTCAAAGAAACAACAATGTACAATCATATAAAAGTCAACAATTGTCAATCAGCAAGTTCTGGGTTCAATGGCCGGTAACATCTAAAACATGTTTCTTAATTTCAAATATTTAATATGTGATAATAAGTATATTCATTTTTATTACAATTATAATGGAGTTCTATTTTGAAGTCAATTTTAATTGCTCAGTATTTTTACGTTTGCATACATTATACTACTGAAAATAAGTCATTCGTTGTGCTTGTTAATTGTATAGCATTTTAATGGTTACGATCTCCATCGTAACTATAAACCTGCCTATGAACATGCAGGAAAATATGCCACTCAAGTATTCACCGAGGAAGCAATTAAAATTATAGAGGAGCATCCTGTAGAAGATTCACTGTTTTTGGTTATCAACCATTTGGCTGCCCACACAGGAAAAGACGGCACTGAGCTGGGAGTTATGGACGTCAATAAAACACGTGAACAATATTCTTACATTGATGGTGATAGACAACTTTATGCTGGTAAGTGACACCTCTGAATGAAATTGATACCTACTAACATTAAATGTGATATTAACTGAAGTTACTTAATACAATTAGAAAAATTACCTGTATCGTGAAAATTATTTCATCTGAAAAATGTTTTTCTCCTGCGTATGTAGGTAATGCTATTTCATTCGTAATATTGCCTTTAAGGGAGAATTACAGAATGCAACTATGAAAAAACGATTTTTTTTTTTGCATTTTTTCAAAGCTACATTTATGTAGAATCAGTGGCCGAAAGAATTATGCGATCCGGAAAGTTTTACGGCTTCTACGGCCACTTATACACATGTACCTCCCGAGCGCTCAGCGGAACGCAGGTTCCGCAGGATTGTTATTTTTCATTTTGTGATGCCATTTCGATTCAACCATCATTTATTTTGCAAATTATTATGATTCCGACGCAAATTTCTTAATTACAAGTCCGCAACACGCTTATATGTTCAATCTCACGAGAATTGGGAAATGGTTTTTTTAACATCATTTGCCATATTGGAGCTGTGGACGCTCATTATTACAATTTGATAACAAAATCTTTAACTTTAAACGCATTTTTCTCGAAACCTCTTTTTTTTACTCTGTCGTGGATTGCGGTCAAACGACTCGACCAATTGACTTGAAACGAATTGGGCTGCAAACTAAACAAAGTTTACTGGATCTTGAACTTATTATTGTTCAATTATTGTTAAATTTTACTATTTTTATCACGTTTTAAGCTCGAAAAAACAATGGAAATTTGATTTTCACATGGTCGCAATTTTGTTTTAATTTCCAAAAATATTCTTGAAATTAGATTCAAGATCCAGCAAATCTATTATAGTTTACTGATCAATGTGCGTTTTTTTATCTCAGATAACCAAGAGGGGCCCGTAGCACTACATAGTGGGCACAAGTGTTTCGCGAGCGCGGTGCCAAGATGGCCGCTTTAGCGGCCATGATTGTGCTAATATATTGTTGAATAAATGAACAATAATAGAGGAAAAATAGATGAATTCAACCCGTAAAACTGCATGACTCTACTGATTTTAGTTCTTTCATAAAAACTTTCCAAAGTTTATCCACTTTTCAGGCCTACAAACTGTAATGCCCCCTGAATATCCCAATTAAATATTCATATAAGGAGTTTCCCTAGTGTTAAAACTGTAAAATGAGATCTTTTTTTAAAATCGATACTAGATGAAGAGCAATAAATATAGTGATACGATTTTTGTGCACATATTTGTTATATGTGAAATTATGTATTATGTTATTAAATTTTAAAATATTACAAAATTACGGTTTTTCTACATCTGCGCGGCACAGTGCAGGGATCACAACTTTGATCTGTAAAATAAAAACAAATATTTTTCTGTTAGTATGCAAGATTATTGACGGTAATATGTTGAAGGTTGAACAAAATATTGATTTTTACTATGTTTTTTGGATTGTTCAGGAAGTGATCACGATTTCGTCAACAATATTGCCTACTAACAGAAAAATGTATGTTTTTATTTAACAGATCAAAGTTGTGATCCTTATACTGTGCCGCGTCAATGAAGAAATTTCACCGAGCGCGCTTTATTAACCGGCCGTTCCGACCGTCATTTTTTTTTTTTAAATTTCGTAACATGATATTTAAATTTCATATTTATTAGATATGTGTACCAAAAATCGTGTTTCTATCTTTATTCCTTTTCATCTAGTATCGATTTTAAAACAAGATATCAAGATAACAAGATTTTACGGTTTTAACACTAGGGAAACCCAATATTTAAGAAACGTATAAGCTCTGTAGTTATGTAAGTCATTTCAACTACTTTTTACTTTAAAAACTGGAACAATCACAACACACTTTCAATTATTCAGCACTACGCTACTTTTTCTGAAAAAAATTAAATATTTGTATCTACCAATCGACATGCCTTAACATTTTCTCTGCAAATAACGCATTCATCAGCTGCAATTTCAATAATATTTCACTACCAAGAAAAATAAGCATACTGTATTATTACTCACCCAATCAAAATTCTTTACAAAAATAGTGAGAACAGATTTGTTTCCTTTAAAATCGCCAAATAAATTAATTTCATAATTAAAATACTTAATTTTTACCTCTTATAATATAGTATTGAATTTGTCTTTTAGGTGTTGTAACTCATTTAGACGACTCTGTTGGCCAGACACTGCAAGCATTAGCAGATAAAAATATTTTAAAAGATACAATCGTCATATTTATATCGGACAATGGCGCCCCAACTACGGGTATTTATGCAAACAGTGGCTCAAACTGGCCTTTCAGAGGACAAAAACAAAATTTGTATGAAGGAGGCGTGAGAAATACGGCCGTTATGTGGGCTTCGCAATTACTAAAGAAACAATACGTTGATAATAATTTGTTTCATATTACTGACTGGCTTCCAACTTTGTATGCGGCTGCAGGTAAACGTGCTAAGTTATTGTAAGATTTAATTACTAATGTCCATTTTTGGACAGGTGGAGATGTGAATACTTTAGGCGATATTGATGGTGTTAATCATTGGCCACGATTTAAACGAGATCAGCTACCGGTGCAAAGAAAGGATGTTTTACTTAATATTGATGAAAAGACTGGTCATAAAGCTATTTTATCCTACAATGGCCGTTATAAGTTATTAAAAGGTATAACAAAGTAATCTTGTTAAGATAATTTTATATAATCCCTTATTATTGATTCTTTTAGAATATATTTAAATATTTTCTTTGTTGATAGGCGCTGATTCGCTTGGCTTATACGACGGTTATTACGGTGACACTGGTCGTAATGGTAACGAACCTGAATACAATATAACTGCAGTTCTTAGTAGTGACGTTAACACAGCCATTGCTAGCCTAAATACTACGAAAACGCCAGTCACAGTTACAAAAATCCTATCTCTCCGAAGTCAACTTAAAGTCGACCAATCAACTAATCCTCGGAGAAGAATAAACTGTATTACCCATTATTGTTTGTTTGATTTACAAGTCGATCCAACAGAGACTAAAGATGTATCGCTCAAAAATCCTGCCATTGTGAAGAATTTATTTTTATCTCTCGCGAAATATGCAATTCATCTTATGCCGCAGAGGAATAGAATTATCGATCTCAAATCGAATCCCAAACACTGTAACAACACATGGTTTCCTTGGCGTGATCCTGTTCTGAAATGTGACCTATAAATAAAACTCGCGAACACTATAATGGACGGATATCTGAATATGTAACACATCTTCCAAGTCAGATAGTACATGCTTACGTTTACCATATACACCGAAAGGTGCTTAGTAATTTTAAGTCAATCTGATCTAATCATATATTTTATGTACATGTTATACCAACGTATTTCATAGGAGTATAATATAACACCATTTCGAACATGAACTGTGCTAAAAATGCATATTGACAATTTGCCTTCAATTTCCCTGCACTCTTCCTCATTGATTTTGATTATCAAATAAATAATAGGTTGATGAATTGGATTATTTGCTTGCATTAAATGTTTGATGAGCCAGACGTTTATAAAATATATTTAGCACGATGTTTGCAGTCTGAAGTATTGGAAATTATACGCTAAAAATATAAAATTAAAAGACGGTATAATTCGGAATAAAATAAATAGTTATTTGCCTGTTTAGTATTACATACAATATATTATTGCACTATTTATGATCTAAGCTAGATAATAAAAAACTGCATTAATAGAAGCACGATATAATCAAGAAATGCATATAATTGAACAGCAACATGTTTAATCGATAAGATATATATGCGTCGGTCGCGAATGAAAAGAGGTAAAGCTGCTGGAATTGATGGCATAACTCTGGAAATGCTAAAATTTGAGAGTGTGTTTGTTTGATTGGTTAATAACATGTTTAACTTTTGTTTTTAATTGGGAACGTGAGATGTATTTCACATATGAAACAGCTTGATATGCAAGGTGGCTTTGTGCATGGGAGAGGGTGCGTTTATCATCGTTTTTCACCTCGTATGATTGTCGAAAAGTCGCTTGATAATAATAAAAAGTTGTTTCATGGTTTTCTCGTTTTGAGAATGGCGTAGTTCATGAAAATTAATGGTTTGTATGGATCGTTGTTAAATGCAATAAAAGTGTTGTGTGCAGTCAGGCGACTGTAAAAGTTCATGGTAAATTGAGTTAATGGATCAATATTGAACGAGGTGTGTGATGAAAATGATGGTGTAACTGTTTCTGCTTTAGCTCATGCAGATGATGTGGTTTTTGCTAAAACAGAAGAGCAATTGAGTAGAATGATATAAAATATAAGTGAAGTTGGAAAGCATATGAATCTTCAAATGAATGTGAATAAATCGAAAGTTATGGTGTTCGAAAATAATGAATGTGTGTAATGATTGTGAGATTGCGAGAAGAGTGTCTGCTGGATGTAAGATCTTAAGAACATTAGGAATGTTTGTGATACATTTTAATATTTCTGAGCATGCAAGATTATGCATGTAGAATGTTATACTTGTGTCATCTTTGATGTATGGTAGTGAATGTTGGGTTTGTCAAACCAGCCATAAAAAGTTTGTAACTGTTGTAGAAATGAAATTTTTGATAGGTATTTGTGGTATATCTAGGAGAGACAGACGTAGAATAGGTGCGAATCAAATGAGATGGTATGTCCATATCGAAATAATGTCGAATGAAAGATTAACAAGAAAGATTTATGTGGCAGAGATGAATGGTGTGAGATTCTGTACCGCATGATTCGCGCACCTGCACCTTGTTACCCTTTCTTACGAAGTAAGCATAGTAATCAAAACAATCGATCTTCAGATTCTGATAATTTTCGTAATGACTGTCTATATGTATATATGTGCTTGTGCGAGCGCTCTTCAGCATAAACGGTTAAAGGTAAAATTATGAAACTTTAAACTTAATATTTGTATATGCCTGGCAAGAAAACCTCCGATTTTTGAATAAAATATTCAAACTTGCTTGTATAGTCTAGTCCTTTTCTTGCAGTTTCTGCAATTACTCAAAAATGGATGCACATACAACAAAATAAGATAATAAATATATTCATATTTCGCACAAATTTTGTTTGGATTTTACTATTACTGGTTACAAGAAAATTGTTATTAAAAGTTCTTATTTTATCAATTACTAGACACAAAATAAACTAAACTTCAACAATTTGGAATTTGACATTTAATAATTAAAGTAAATAATATATTTAGTGAATAATTCTTTCGAAGCTAAGTAATAGTATTATAGAATAATTAAAAACATGCATCTACATAAAATACGTATAAGAATGTTTAGTATAAGATGTTTAATTATTTCATGTTAACATATTATATTTCGTCTATATCATTAGATATGTTGTATATAGTTGCAGTATTGTTTACCACTTATATCATTTTATATTATCCAATCATCTTAATTTTATATTTAAAGTTATTATTGTTTTTTCGTACCTGATATTGAAACACTATATTGAAGTAATATTATACTATGTTAACCCTAACAACATTGAGGCTCAGTTCTCATTCATTTTGAATTTTCTTTATTATTTTGTTAATAATACATTATATTTTAAAAATAACGTTTGGACAACATGGCTGGTTTTGTCAGAGCTCCTACTCACTAAGAGAGTGTATATCTGAGTATGTGTTTTTTTTTTGCGTTGTATGCTTGGACAATGTGTTATTGTGTGTATTACAGGTTGGTTTACATTTTTTATGTATTAGGATTGTGTTTTATGGGAAAAGGGGAAACAAAAACCCATTTTAATGCATGGAATTTTATCTAAAACTTAATAACTAACTTAACTAAATTTAAAAAAATTAACATTATTGATGATTGTATGGACATTAAGTTTATGCGGTATGTTTTGTATTTGTGGTTGGCTTTATTGTTGGATAGTGCTGTGTGTTTAGCAATGTGCCATAGGGAATATTCCGCGTGGGAAACTGCCTCAAAAAGGGAATATCCCCGGAAAGTTCCTGAGGCGCCCATATGTGTCCAAAAACTGGGAATATTAGAATATTTAAAATTTTGGGAACTTCCGGGATTTTTTTTGACTGGGGAATATTTTCGGTGTTATCATTGCTCCAACCGAGAATATTCCCCAGGTGTAAAGTGTGATGCTAAATTAAAATATTTCAATCACTGTCGGGCAATACAATCTATCGGCAGAACTTAAGACTTCTTCAGTGTGAGCTCTGCAGTGTTGTGGGATTCCCGCAGTTACAATTAATTTGTTTATATTTCATAATACTGTGAGATAGTGATTTTGAATGTGTACCTATTTCCTTGCTCATCGCATTTGTGTTTTAGAAATGAAACCAAAAGGTATAGTGTACAAATTCTATATAGAAAAATACGTTTAATACAAAATTTATTTTTATTTGTAAATATTGTGAAAAGGTGTACATGTTGTAAATTGCTAAAGAATACACTAGAGATACTTGATAACTTTTTATATTGAAATAACTGATACAATTAAATAAATATGACAACTGAACAGATTTGTTGTATATATGTCTTCGACTGTTATTCTTTGTAGTTATGGTAATTTACTTCATTGATATTACAACAGTACACGCATCGCAATGCGACAAAAATGTCTGCACATATTATTAAATGTATTAAATATCCTTCGGATTGTAAAAACAAACTTCGCCATTATAATATAATTGCTTCTAAAGTAAATTCTAATATTAATAGACGTGCACAACCTATTTCTAAATTTAAAACTGGGCAAGCTACCGAAGTTATGCAAAGAAAACCAATACCTTTCCAAGATTTGGAAAAAACTGAAATGAATATATTAATCCAATTCCAAACACTTCATCAACGCCTGAAATTTCAATGGATTCATCGTCATCTTTGGATGATTCTTAAAGTATAACTTCAGGAATTTCCAACCAATCCGAAGCTGACTTGTAAAATAAACATTACGTTTGGCTTTAGTTTTGTCTTATTTTTATTAATTGATTTTATTTTTATATAAGACAACAAATTAAATTTATTTCAAGATTATTTATTATTTTTCATTCAAACAATTTTTTTATTTCACTTCTACATATATTACCAAAAGATTAAAAAATACAATAATAGTTTTAAAGCATCTTAGTTTGATTTAATTTTGGGAACATTACTGGGAAAGTTTCCGGTAATATTCCGTTAAAGAGAGTTTTAAGGAATTTGAATTAATGCTTTTTGCTTTGGTGCTGAAACACATACTAAAATATATAGATCTGTATAAGGAACAAAATATAATAGTAAAATAGGAAAATATTTAAATTTGTGTGGTATGTTCCTCTATATTTCCATTTTTGGGGAATATTTACGGAAACAATCGTTATTACATATATATTTGACTTCCTTTTTATTCGGGAAGAAAAGATATTTTAATTTCGAATTCTTAATTTCAGTGACGGAGTTGACGTGGGAAATTTCGTTGTATTCACAGTATTGGAGATCTTTATAGCAAATAATGTTATCTATGCATTTATTAAATTCGTTAATTTGTGACAGGCAATAGTATTCCTTATCATATAGTTGGGTACATTTATTAAGCATTTTAATTTTACAATTGTCCTTAGAGTATAGGCCATTTGTTACACTAATGGTTTCGTATTTATTGTGTATTTTTGTAGGTATAGAAGTGACTTGGATTAGTTCTTCTATTTGTGTGTTAGCTGGGGTTTCGATCAGGATTATTAAGTTGGGACTGTCATAGGAACAGTACATTTTCAAAATGTCATTATTTTGAATGTTATTTATAATTATAGAGCGCAAATATTTGTCGTCTATTTTATTAAATTCTTCAAGGAGTTGCTCATGATTTATTATGCCAAAATGGATTGTGTTTAGTTTGCAAAATGTAAGTGTTTCTTCTAGTTGTATGGTAGAAAGGTATAAGTCTTGCCCTACTTGTATAAATTCGCTAATTAAATTTTGTGCCTTAATAATATCTATCTCGTGTAAAATATCTCCAATTTCTTTTTGGATATTATTTAGCTTTTCGTTTAAAATATTATTATTTCTATTAATATTTTTTATTTTATCGTTAAATTGAGCGGTGATATTATTGTTAAATTTGATTAGGGTATTTACTTTATTTGTGATTATTTTCTGGTTATTGTTTATGTTATCAATTATCTGATCATATCGCTCCTTATCGGTGGAGTCGAGGTTTCCTGTTATGCTCTTTATTATAGAGCCTAGACCATCTATTAGTCCGCGTTTTGTTCTTTGAATACTTAATAAATCAGTTTTTATTTTAATTCGAGTCATTAATGAGTCTAAAATGTTTTGGTTATTTGCTATATGATTTTTGAAATTATATTTATTCAATTTTTCATATAGTGAATTTATATTATTTTCTAATATTTGCTTTTGTTCGAATAAGCCTTTTAATGAAATTTTAAGAGGGATTATCTGGGTGTTTACCTGGATGTGTACGGTCCCTAGTGGGAGGATATTGATTCCCGTGTTTTTCTCATCGTGTATGATTTGGGTTATACCGAATGGAGTTAATCTGTAACGTGACGAGGTGTTTTTTATTTTGTTAGTTTGTGTGTTTTATTTAGGTCGTCTAATATCTGTCCTCTTTCATAAATTACTTGTGTGATATTTACTTTTTTAAAATTTTAGCTTTTCAATTTTTCCTGAATTTCTTTTGTGAATTTTGACATAAGCTTGTTCTGGGATTGCAAATTGTTGTTCTTGAGGTTGTGCGTATTTTAGCTTGCCTATTTCGTTATTTCTTTTAACTTGTTGGTTAATTTCCTTAAGAATCTCTACATGTTTTTGTAAGTACTCTTCTACTAATACCGCTTCGGGTTTTAAGTTTGATTCAAATTTTTGGCCAAAAATAATTTCTGATGGTGTTCTTTTTGTTACCGAATGGATACTGTTATTATACGCTAATAATGCGTAGTTTAATCTGTTTTTAAGTTTTAAATTCTTAATAAGGGGGTTTTGATTTAAGATTCTCATGTGCTCGAACCGTTCTACAATGCCATTGCTATTTGGATTGTCTATCGATACGTAGTGAATATTAATTTTTCTTAGCGCTATGTAACTTCGAATAAGTTTGTTCTTGAACTCTAGTCCGTTGTCGGATACCATTTCTTTTGGTGTCATAAAATGCATAAAATATTTACTTAATTTATTTAGAATAGTTACCGCGTTTTTATCTTTAATTATGAATGCAATAGCGTGTTTGGAAAATGAATCTACTATGGTAAGAATTTTTTCTGACTCTAAAGATAAAATATCAATTTGGATTTTTTCGAAAGGTTTTTCGGCTGTGGGTGTTAATATGGTTGGAATTTTAATTGGCTTACGTTCATATTTTGTGGTTAGGCATGTGTTGCATTTGTTTATAAAATTTGGTATGTCTTTTGACATATTGGGCCAATAATAAGATAGTTTCAGTTTATTGTAGGATTCGCTAATTCCCCGGTGACTTGTCTTTCCTTCATGGTAGTTTTGTATAATTAATTGTTGTTCGTCTCGGATTTCTATGTCGTTTACTAATGTCTTGCATCGAACGAGTTTATAACTTCCCGCGTCGAAGTACGTTTGTTGGAGCGCGTTGAAATTTAGTTTAAAATTTTTCGGGATAATACAATAATAGGTTATGCCTGGTTGTAGGTAATCTTTAATAAAATTCATTATAGTTTTATTGCTATCTATTTTGTTTAAGTAAAAATAAATTCGCTGAGTTTTGTTCTCAAATAATTTTTCTATTTTGGTTTCATTCTTTTTATTAGTTAGTTAGTTAACTATAATTAGATTTTTTCCGATGTTTACTGAAGTTTCTAAATAAGTTAGTCCGTTTACGGGGTTTTCGTCGTCTGAGTGAGCTGTGTTTGTTGTTTCGCTTCCTGTTTCTACTATGACGGAATCGGTGTCGGAGTTTGCATTTAATTCTAATTCGTTGGGTTTGTGATAAATATTAAAAGTAATTGCGCTGTTTCCAAAGACTTTTTCTATCAAGTTTTCGATATTTGTCCATGGTTTCTTATCTAATCCGGAACAAATACGGGGTAAATCTAATTGTTCAACGTCGTTTTGGATGCAATATTCTAGTAATTTTTTTAAACAACTTTCTATATTTGGATATGTTGGTTTTTCATAATATGATTTTTTCGTATTTAAATGAAGGATTGTTCTTGGTTCTTTCTGTATGTAAATCTTGTTGTCTAGATTAAATAATTTCTTAATAGGGTATCTTGCTTTTACTTGATTTGCAAATCCTGCAACTAATTTTAAATTTCCTGAAACCGCGTGAACTAGGGCGTTTATTAGATTCGAATATATTAGAGTCGTGATACTTTATTTCAAATTTTGGTTTGATACGGGATAATGCGTCAGCTACGTAATTTGACAGCCTTTTTTGTAATTAATAGTATAGTTAAATTCTTGGAGTTTAAGTTTCCAGCGTATTAATTTCTGGTTTGGCTCTTTTAGAGAATTTAGCCAAACAAGGGGTCGATGGTCGGTTAAAATTTTTAATTTAGGCCCTAGTAAATAGTGTCGAAATTGTTTAGTAGCCCAGACTAAGCTGAGTAGTTCTTTCTCGATTGTACTGTAGTTTATCTCATGGTTATTTAATGTTCGTGAGATATAAGCTATTGGCAAGTCTTTGCTGGTTTTATCATGTTGTGATAACACTGCACCAAGTGCATAGTTGCTTGCGTCGGTAGTAAGTATAAATTCCTTGGAAAAGTATGGATACTGCAGTATAGGATCATTTGATAAGAGTGTTTTGCATTTTTCGAAACAGTCAGCATATTCTTTGTCGTTAATGTCAATTTTTTTATCTTTTTTTAAGCATTTAGTAAAAGGTTTGGTTAATTTAGCAAAATTGTCAATGAATCTTCGGTAGTAACCGAGCAAACCTAAAAATGATTTTATTTCTTTTATATTTTTCGGAATGCAAAAATTTCTTATTGCTTGGATTTTGTCGGGATTGGGTCTAATTCCGTCTGTTGTTATATTGTGGCCGAGATATGCGACTTCTTTCCTGAGAAACTCGCATTTGTCTATTTGAATCTTAAGGTTCGCTTCTCTAAGTCGTTGAAATACTGTTTCAATATTTTGTAAGTGCTCTTGAAGAGAGGTACCGATAATTACGATATCGTCTATATACACGAAGCAAATCTTATTAATTAAGCCTTTCAGAACAAAATTCATGAGTCTTTGAAATGTCGAAGGTGCGTTTTTTAGTCCGTATGGCATACGTAAGAATTCGTAGTGCCCAAAATCGGTCGAAAATGCTGTTTTTGGGATATCTTCTTTATTTACCTCAATTTGGTGGAAACCGGAAATTAGATCTATAGTCGTAAAGAAATTTGATTTACCTAGCTTATCTAGTATGTCGGTTATGTCAGGGATCGGGAACTTATCGTCTACGGTTTTTTCGTTTAACTTTCTTAAGTCGATAATAATTCGAAATTTTTGTTTTCCGCTGGCATCGAGTTTTTTGGGACAACCCAAATTGGTGAGGACCAGGGAGAGTATGAATGGATAATGGATAATATTATCGCTAAGCATTTGGTTAACTTGCTTTTGTACTTCCTCTTTGTATACTGCTGGGTATTTTTATTGTTGTGAATAAATAGGAATGATATCGGTAGTTTTGATGTAGTGCTTTATTTTACTTGTGAAAGTTAGCTTTGGGTTATCTCGGGCAATTATATCATTTTTTTTTTGATTACTTTACTTATGTCATGTTTTTCTTCGTTGTTTAGATGTTCGTCACGAATTTTTGTATTGTTTGATTCTATATTAAAAATTTTATTATTACCTTGATTTAAATATTGGAATTTATAATTAAATTTGTTTAAAAATGTTACTTCTCCTTTAATAAAATTGAATTTTGTCTTCAACAGTAATATTCCTTCAATGCCTAATAAGATGTCGAAGTCTTTATGAAATTTATAAACGTAGGCCTTCGCATTTAAATTTTTATATTTGAAAAAGGTAAATTCGTTGCCTGACGACTTTCCGTTACACGTGTGGATAGTGAAGAATTCTGGGAATTTTGTGATGTCGGGAGTTAGTGCGTTTGGATGTATGTAATTTTGTGTGGAACCTGTGTCTAATAAAATTTTGTAACGACCGATTTGAATGAATGGTAATGCACTAAAATTGTTAGTTAGGGTTTCGATATGCGTGTGTCGACTTCGGGAAAATTTTCATTTTCGGGTGTTTCAGTGTCAATTTCTTGTTGAGAATAATCTTGTTCTTGTATTTCGCAATTTTGTTCGTTTTCAAAGTGTTCGTTGTCGATTTCATACACATTATCGCCTTTGTTCAAATTTTGATTAAACAATTCTTCAGGTGTGAATCTATTGTTATTTCTTTGTTGGCTAAAATTTGGTCTAATCGTTTGTTGTATTTGTATACTCATAGGTGTTGGGTTTCTGAATTGAGAGTTTCGAACGTTTTCCCTTGGAGCAAATTGTTTCTGTTGGTACTGTGCTTGTGATCTCGGAAACTGTGATTGTACGGGAAATCTCTGCATTGAAGATTGGTATTGCTTGGGTGCGTTGAATTGTATTTGGTTTTTTGGGTATTGTTGTTGGTTTTGGCCTGGGTTTTGGAATTGTGTTTGTGTTAGTTTTTGTTGTATGTGTATGTATTGCAAATCATTGGTTAATAAGTTCTGAATTTCGGTTAGTTTAGTTAGATTTCTAGCTGATAACTGGCTTCGGAATGGTTCCTTGCAGTTATTTATAAATGTTTGAACAAAATAAAGAGTGTGGTCTGATATGATGTTACTGGCATTGGCTACAAGTTTACATTCAAGTTTTGATTTGTAGATTAAGTACATATCTTGGAATTTCGTGAAATATTGCAAGATGTTTTCTTTAGTTTGTTTAAAGTGACTGATTTCATACATAATCGTATGTTCGGAACGAGTATCTGCGAAATTTTGTTGCAGATGGTCTTTTAGTTCAGCCCATGATCGAATGGAGCTTAAGTTTAGGTTTTGTGCTGCTTGGCCGCGCACTTTGTTTTTAATGGTCATTAAAACAATTCGTTTAGTTATTTCAGAGAGATTGTTTTGATTTATGAGAAATATCATTTCATCTATCGTGGTAATAAAGTTAGAGAGACTTTTTACGTCTCCGTCGAACGTTGGTGCTAATTCGAGCATTTTTAGAATTTCTCTGTTTAGGGTTTGAAAAATATTTGCTTATTTTAAGTTTAGTGAGTTTATCGATTAAAGAATCCAGTTGGATTTAATATAAATATGAGCGTGTATGAGTTGAAAATTTATACATAGAATATAAAGTATAACTTACAGTATTAATAATGTAACCGTAATTAACATATCTTCTGTGTTGAGGGTTGTCTTGTCTGCAACTGATGTTCGTTCAGCTGGAGCGTTGACGGGGTTGAGTTGAAGGGGTCGGTTTCCGCAATTTTCGTTTGTGGAAGACAGGAACCTTACTTCGCACTCGTGATTCTGTAGTTCGGGAACTCGATGTTGAAGACTGCTTGCAAAGATGAGTTGATGTTGATGAAAAAAAATAAATCAGAGCTCTGACTAGCGACAGCTCGATTTTTTTTGTTTGGTAAATCGCAAAACTGACTTTGCTAAGATTGCGCTTTACTGGCCTCTGTTTCTTGCACGATATACACTGACTTGTTATGTTGTTCGGGTGCCGAATTAAACGTTTAGAAAAACGACGCGCACAAAATTTTTTTTTCTTTTTATTTATGTCACTCGATTTTTATTTATTTCTAATTTTGTGGCTCTTGGCATCCTACCGACTGCGCCATTTATAATTCACAAGTCTTAGTTTAAAATAAAAAAAAATTTATTTAAATTTTCGTTTTGATTCGTACAGATGTTACAGAATGCCTTATTATATTCTACTTCTAAGTTGTACATAGATTATCTACTTTCCGTGAATTATGATTGTCTTTCGTTGCGTCAGCGCTTTATGGCTGATGCAATTAGCTATTTAAGTTATAAAATAGGGGTGGTGTCTCTACATAACTTGTATGTCTGTGTTACGTGTTCGGCTCATGGAGGCTTTCCGTAAATATGAGTAGCGTTTGGTAAGGGAGCTTATATTTTAGTGTTATTGTAGTGTTGTCATGTCGTAGTTTAGTGATGTGTTTTGTAAGAGAGCTTGAGTTTAACTGTGTTTTGTAAAATTTTTGTGCTAAATTTTCTATATAGTGTTTTACGTATGGGATGTTGATTTGTCTTTAAATATTGTATTGGTGTACATTTTGCGTGAAACTCATGAATACGGTAAATTGTTGTTGCTTATTTATAGCCTTTTCAAGGGCGTTGTTTAAGTCCTTCAGGGCACGTATCCTGTTTTTGATATTTATTAAATCGTTCAGTCTGTTCATTTCTGTGAAAAGGTCGGCCACGTCGTCCATGTTGTTGTTGCTGTCCATGTTGTTGTTGCTGTCTTGGGAATGTTGTGTGGTTTGGGGTTGGCGGTGAAACAGTTGTTTGGTTGTTAGGAGTGAGGGAAAATCTTGCTGGGTTAGGTTGACTTGTTCGGGGGGCGGAGTTGGTAATAGTGGCGTTGTGTGGGGTCTGGGTTTCCTGTGGTTAGTGTGAGGTAGGGGAGCATTTATGTATTTTTTTTTGTCTAGTTTATTTTGTTTGTTTATTAGTCGTTTGTTCGTCCAGTTGTCGGATACGTGACCCGTAGACTGGGCAAGTGACGCTGTTCGCCGGGTGGTCTCCTTTGCAGTTTGCGCAGGTGGCGGGAGAGTCCTTAGTCTTTGTGCAAGTCGTAGTCATGTGGTCTTTTACGCATTTTAGGCATTTTGGTGGCAGTCGGCAGTTTGTGGTTGCGTGCCCCCACTGTTGGCATCGGTGGCACTGGATGATCCTCTTTCGGTTGATGTGTCTCTCCCACGCTACTTTCGTGTGGAAGAGGTATTTGCTATCGGAGTTGAGTTGGGTCACCGTGTGCGTGTTGCCCACCGTTTCCAAATATAGGGGGTGCCTGGTATTTCTTATTTTAAATACCTTGTGCGTCTGTATGTTATTGTCATGTAATTCCGTGGTTAGTTCTTCGATCGTCGGCTCGTTGTCGAGCCGTCGGATGACGAAGGCATGGGTCTTTGTGGTTCTGTCCGTGTATGTGTAATAATGAAATTCGTCGTCATTGTTCATGTCAGCGATAATTTTTTGTCTTTCGTTCTCGTCGTGTATGTAGATGTTAGTGTTATTGTTTCTTGTATTTGTAGTGGTAGCCTTTAGTCGCGTGTGTTTGCAGGTAATTTGTTACTTCGTTGGGGTTTTTGGGAATTTTGGGTGGCGTCTGGTTGCCTTTTGTGGTTTGGGGTGCGAGGGTGTGTCTGTCTCTGTTTCGTCTTCGTGTTCAGTTTCGTCTGTGTCTGTTAGTGGTTGGTACTTGTTTTTAATGGTAGTTGCTTTTTTGGGCAACTCCGCTTTGGGTTAGGCGGTCCGCTTAGGGTGCTTAAATACCCTTGGGTCTTCGTCGTCCGCGGACCACAATCTTATTCTGGCTGTTGTCGGTTCTGTCTGTTTTGTTTTTGTCTGTGTCTTTAATGTGTGTTTGTTTGTGGTCCGTGTGGCAGGTCACTCACCTTTTTTGTGTGTTGTTTGTTGTCAGTAGTTGTAGTAGTTGTGGTTGATGTTCCTGGGGTTGGTGAGGGTGTTGTGTCCATTTTGTCGGAAGTGACTGTTGCTTCTGCAGCAGTCGAGTTCGGTCGGTTTACTATCTCCCAGGTTCGTATTCCTCGCTTTAGCGATAGCTTTTTGATGCGCGGGGTGTTTTCTGTAGCACCCCTTTCTTTTGAAAGGTGTTTGTCCCTAAGTTGGACAGTCTTACGGGTCGTTTTCGTTTGTTTTTTTGTTCCGCTTGTGAATTGTTTGTGTTTTTCACTCATGAACTGCTTTGTTTGTTTTTGTTTATAACTGTTTGTTTATAAATATTTTTATTGTCTTTGTAGGATACACTAGCTGGCTTAGTATACACGTCTGCTCACTGTGATAGTCGCACTCAGAATATATTTATTCACCAAATTCATTTACTTCAATCATATAAATTTTGACACTCACCGTAATCAATGCTGATCGCGTAATTAAGTTGACGGCTTGTCAAATTAGAAGTAACAGACGGTTAGGGATGAAAAAGTTTTTGTGCAACTGAAATACTCGCTAATAGATTGTTAAATTGATTTTGACAATGTGTTAAGTAATCAACTGTTACAATATTTATAAATTGTTTTATGCAACGCATACTAGATAGTTGACGGCGCGTTAGGCATTTGACGGACCGACATGAAGTTGACAAACCTTTGTGCAACTGGGCATATGTCTTTTTTTTTTTAAATATCAATATCAAGAGCCATTCTCTGGTCCGGTACCGTTTGGGAAAAAAAATTTCAAATAAAAGGGTTACAAATTATATAATTGTAGTTTTTAGATTACATTATACTAATGGAATATACTTTGACCTTTGAATTGGCCTATTGAGATTCATGTAATTGTCCATCGATGTTAGTTTTAGATATTACTTATAGTTGATAAGAATATCATTCCAAATATTGTTAACTAAAATAATGTTATGCTCTTATGTAACTCCCTCTTGATTTAAACTTCGACTTGTAAACTGTTACTCTGTAACCTTTTATTGAAATATTAAAAATTATATTTTTGAAAGTAATTGGAATTAAAATATCTAATTTACGCAATGCTGATATCTATAAATGTTTTGCAACAATTTTTGAGTAATTGCAGAAAACGCAAAAAATGACTAGAGTAAACATGCACTTCCGGTCGGAAAATTGTTATCAGAAACAAATCTTATGTTTAAAATATCAAAATTTTCCCTTTAGCCGTTTGGGCTGTAGAGCGCTCACATGCACAAAGACAGGCACACACACACACACACATGTATACGGACGTCCTTCCAAAAATAGTTGGAATCGATTTAAGGAAGGTCAAAACGTATATTTTCGTTAAAATCTCGACATCGACATTTTTCATGATTACAATACTTACTTATACTGCGTATAAGAAAGTAAAAATTGATATTTGACAAAAAATAAATTAGCTGAAGGTGAGAGAGCGAATGTCAAGTCGAAACAAATACAGTCACACAAACCATTGTCGTTGGTATTGTTGACAGTTAATCAGAGTCCATGTTATTGAATATAAGGTCAATGAAGACGATTGTAAGACCTTAATTGGTAAATAAATAAACTAAATTTCGTCTCCATACGATGACTATCAACTTACCGACGATTTGCTATGATTCGTTTCTTAACGTCAATTTCGAAAACCCGCTAATTAACCATTGTAGTCAAGTAGCTGATATCAGAGCAGAGTTTATCTTCGTTATGGACGTCATGAACGAGTTTGGATTGAAACTTGATTTGAAGAGTGTCGTTCTTAACATCAATTAAGAAGAACTTGTTATACACTGGAGGAATATTACTTGATATTTTCTTGATATTTGCTGAATACACCAACTTCATTTACTTAACAGTGAAAATATTGGCAGCCTGCCTCGATGATGATTTGTACAATGGCAATGTGGTTATGGTGGAACCAGTGAACTGTACTAAACATAAGAATAAAATTACTACACTGATTGAACTTGGCGCTTCGGTTACCCAAACACCAAATCAATGCGAAAATATATTATCTGTTTTCCTGAAAAGTGTAAACTACCTCCAATTTACCTTGAAAATTTGAACCGTCCTTGGATTTTGCACGACAGTGGCATCTATTGTTCGCGACCTGGAACCAGTCAAATGAATGAAATTAAATAATAAAATTCCGGAACACCACTCCAATCTTTATTCAACAACTTTCCAAAGTCTGATTGCTGACCAAAAAAAAAAAAAAAAGAAAACTAATCGGCCAATAAAAAGATGTTTTCAAAACCGAAATAACATCAAATGCTGTTCAGTTTAAAATTGACATTGGTGATGTGCGATCCAAGTTTTGTGCTCCGATAAGATTACCACTCACAACGTTAATCAGGAAATGAATATGGAAAGTTTATTGAAGCGTTGAGTGAACCAAGCGTTTTACCAGTGTTGCATATTGCAATATAATTTCTATTTCATGAAATAAAGTTACAAGAAATAATCTTGCTCGGATATGGTGTTGTTCACACGGACAAAATTTTTTAATATTTTATGTTATGAAACCTTTTTGAAAATGGCGGATAAAGAATCTGTCAAAACTGTCTTGTGTATGCAATTATTAAGAAGACAAATAAAAAGAAACGTAAATTTTGGTCACGTAGGTGGTTATTGAAACGTGATGTTGGTGATGGCAGAGGTGTATTAGGCATGTTAGATAATGAACTTGGGTTAAGACGATGAGCTACCCATTTCTTATACATCACAAAAAGACAATTTTCTGCGCCGTTGTACAGCTCTTATTTTTGAGATTATACATTTAAAAAAAAAACTGTATGTTAAGAAAGGATCAAACTGTAAATCTGTCGGAGTAAAATTAAATAATTTCTTTTTCTTAAATTAATATTAAAACATAAATAATGTCCATGTTTACTGTATTTCTATCAAGAATCAATGTGCAAATTTGATTATCTAAACCGACCATTTTGAAGTTTAACATTTTCTAAGATATTTCTCAAAATTTCAAATATTTTATATTAAAACTAAACTTTCCAGAACGGCGCTGAAAAATTGCTTTTTGGTGATATATTTTCAAACTGCATCACTGATTCATGGCGCCTCTATTGTCCACATAATGTACTATTATACGACATAAGAATAGGCTCCTCCCAGTACAGTC
Source organism: Nebria brevicollis (assembly GCA_944738965.1). Lineage (NCBI taxonomy): Eukaryota > Metazoa > Arthropoda > Insecta > Coleoptera > Carabidae > Nebria > Nebria brevicollis. The sequence goes on from OX122908.1 coordinate 3,341,320, forward strand.
TTTTATAATTACTAAATTACGAATTGTAAGATTGAAATATATTCAACAGAAAATTGAATTTTTAGTAAAAATTTTTTTTTATCTATAACTATTTATTTATTGATATATGTATCATTTTAAATTGAATGAAATATATCTATACCTTTATATTTATATATATATATATATATATATATATATATATATATATATATATATATAAATATATATATATATATATATATATATATATATATATATATATATATATATATATAAATATATATATATATATATATATATATATATATATATATATAAATAAATATATATATATATATATATATATATATATATATATATATATATATATATATATATATATATATATATATATATATATATATATATATATATATATATATATATATCGCGGTTATCAAAGCAAATAATAACATATTTTTAAATAATATAGAGAATTTTTACTGAGACTGTACTTTCGAAAGTCAAGTGTTTTTAACGTTGTTACAAAAATTGGTCACACAAACTAAATGCCAAAATAAGAATTATTACTCGCACACGTGCAACCCTTAAAATCATCTGGTAATACTCAAACCCCATGTCTCTATTTACTTCAAGTACCATAAATTATATAACAAATATTTAAGGGATATTTGACCCTCGGGCGGTCAACTTAGGTTTTTTCTTGAAACTAACCAGATGTTGAAAAATGTTAGTGACAGCATTTTTTTTGAATATTAGCGTTAAATAATACAATAAATAACTGTAACTTAAAACCATTGTTACTTGTCTCGACTGCATTAAGTAAACGCCTTTTTACCATATATTCAAAAGTATTGTCAGTTCGCAAGAACTAACAAGTTCTTTGATCAAACACGACCAGAGGATAATTTTGGTCGTAATAAAGATTAAATTACACAGAATCGGGGAAGACACAAAGAATTTGGTATAATTATTTAAACCAAACGATTTGTTGCACTTCTTACAAAACCATCTTTTAATTAAAACGAAATATTGCCGTGACTTCTCCACATCTTTAGTATGATGGAATTTTGAGGACAGCAATAATGACCATTTATTTATATCGGGGTGTTTAAACAATTTCGTAGAATTATTTAAACATTGAAGGAAGAAATGTGTAACAGTGTCAAGTGAGACGCACGGATGCGTTGGTGTGTGGGGGTAGGGATAGTGTTCACTCTCTCTTACCAATGGATTTCGCAAGTGCCTCAACCCCGAAGACGCTGAGCCATCCAACCAGTAATCAGGACCGTACTGATGGGGCAGGCCTATTAATATTTGAACGAATAAGGAAGTATAATTGCACATAGTTTTGGATTTATATTTGGGTTTCTGTGTTATAGAAAAGAATATTCGTTGAGGGGGTGACTTTTGGGGGCGGGAACAACAATTCCGAGCTGATGAGGAACTCACTGAGAGATATAGGAAGATAGTCAGATTTTCTCTGTCAAACCGTTCGAACGTTTTAAATTTTGTGAGAAATAATAAAACTTAGAATCTTTTATATTAAAATCAGATAAAACAGTTTAAAGTCTTTACTGAGTCTGTTTGTTCTGTATTTTAATCGACTGTAAAAGTTACGGCACTAAATTCTTTGAACTTTGTATTTTAATTATTACTACGGCAATAGTCTGTTTAAAATTACAAACGTACTTTGAGTTGATAGTTTAATATTCCAGTAAATTCTTTCAAGCTAAAGATTGACGAATATTAAGTCACTAACGAGTTTACGAACGTTTTAATCGCGATCGAGATTCGAGGTGAGAGTTTGTGGGTTTTGTGAGTTCCGTGGATTACGTACGAGTAGTGACGAACCGATCAAAACCAACTGCCAACCAATCCGACCAGTCGATCGATCTACGTATCAATCCGACCAGGCGATCTAACTACCAACAAACCGAGCGTCTATCAGAGGGTTACTAAGCAACAGGAAGAAGATCTTTTATCCCAAATTTAATACAAGTAACTTTCATATATTATTGTCAACGACATATCTATGATTTTGTGAGCACTAGCATATTAGATGGATTGAGTGACCGGTCGTTCTGATGAGTCCTCATTGCATACTACTAAATTAAAATTAAATAACGATTACCAGCCTGGACTGAATAAAGCTGTATTCAAATCTACCTCACATAATAAGGTGTCGACGACTCTTACTATTTCTACGGTGCACGGGCTGGCCAACAAACGTAAGTCCAGTGGCGTGCACGGAACGCAAACAGTTCCGCGGACAAAAGCTCTGCATATAAAACACCTTTGTGACCGTCAGATTTCATACACAGTACTAAAACAGTAAATTCTGGTAATTAGTAGTTTTTATTCTACATCAGTACGTGAGCTTTGGCGACACTCAGTGCGAGTGCATTACTAGCCATCAGTTAGCCTCACGGAGACATAGATCATTTTGCAATACATTCCATAAAATCTATGTTCAATAAACTGATTGTTATAAGAAGGATTCAAACTCTTTTATTTCGATATTCCGTACAACTCCTTTTCTGTGCGACTTTAGACCAACGAATTATTTAGTTACCACACACACACACAACGTAGGTCCAAAACTAGACGATCATGCCAATTAAAAATAGTTAATAAATAATTAAAGTCAATTATTTTTGTAAAATCTAAATTTCAATTAGAGAAATTATTTTTGAAGAATAAATCAATATAAAATCAATAACTTTGATATTGCTTAATAAATTTTGTGAATTTATTTTGTTAAATTAATATTTGAGTAACTTTTAGTTATTTAAATGTCTACAGTTTACGTAATACGTTGACGGCGCGTACAATATATGCACTCAAACAATTCGATAGAGATAAATAATTTGCCTACGTTTCAAAATAATATCTAAATAGGGGGAATTTATTTATTCATTCATTGTATTACATACTTTTAAAAGTGTAGCTCAATATTTCTATTTCCTGTGGCTTTGTGCATCAGTTTTGTTATTTACTACTTATTTGATAAAATGGGTCGTAGAAATATATGTCGACGCAAAGTTTCAGTTATAAAAAAAAAATCGTGGGAATTTGAAACAATTTAAGAAGAACCGTAAGAATTATCTGGATTTGTCGTAAAAATAATATTAATATTTTACAAGTTTCTATAGCTGTTATTGAAAATTTACCTGCGGAGTCGCCTATAGAAGATACTGATCCTGAGATAATCAATAGTAAGATATTTGGAAAAAAATAATTTATGCAATCATGAGACAAAATATTTATTTATAGCTGTAAGAATTAGTGCTACTGATACTAATACTACACAATTGAGTAATGATTTATCAATAGAAGTAACTAATGAACATATGACTCTAGATGAGGATGAGGTAAATATGATAAACAAATCAATTACATTTTAAATTAAAAAATATATAACATAATATCATTCGTTTTTTATATTAGTATTTTATTCTTTAAAATTAGTGATATTTTTTTAAAGGTATTTCAAAATCCATCCACAGCAATTGAAACTACTTTGAAAGATTCAAAAACTCATGTTTCTAATATACTACTTGAAGGACGAAGAATAGTTGACATTCAGTATATGTTAAATAAATTTCAACAATTAAATAAACATGCATTACATTTTGGTTGTTCAATTAACAACATTAGCATTAAATCTGAAATTCGCCAAGGCTTGCTATCCACGATAATTTTTCACTGTAATATGTGCAATATGGATTTTCCGGTTTCATTAACTGATCCGGAAAGTAAGAAAAATGATGTAAATGAGGGAGCTGTATCAGGAATTATGGCAATTGGTGGAGGTTTTTATAATATGGAGGAGTTTTTATCCTGTCTTGATGTACCATGCATGTCAAAGAAATTTTATAATAAAGTTCATAAACAAATTTGTTGTAATTGGGAGCAAACTGCTTTGACTAGCATGAAAAAAGCTGTAGAACGTGAAGCAAATTATGCTAGGCAAATAAATAACATTGACGCTAAAGGTACCCCACTAATTACAGTTGTTGCTGACGGATGTTGGTCCAAAAGATCTTATAGAACTAACTATAATGCATTGTCTGGTGTAGCTGCAATAGTTGGTCACCAATTTCGTGAAGTTTTGTACATTGGCGTGAGAAATAAATATTGTATAATTTGTTCCAAAGCAGAATTTGCGAAAGTAAATGCTCAGAAGCACATATGTTTTAAAAATCATAGTGGCTCAGCAACGAGTATGGAATCAAGCATACTAGTTGAAGGGTTCAAGAATAGTGAGAATTTGTATGGCGTAAAATTTCATAAAATGATAGCAGCACATATAAAAAATTTTTGGATGCAAGACCTTATTGTGAACTAACAGTTGAAATAATCGAGTGTCGGAATCATCTTTTGAGAAATTTTTGCAACAAACTTAAATCTGTATGCGATGATACACGATATAATAAATCAATGCGTCTTCTATTGAAAGGAAGGATTTTGCGCTTAAGATCGGCAGTTGTAGGTGCAATTTCGGAAAGAAAGAATATTGATAATGAAAGTATTGCAATTAATAATTTGCAGACTGACATTATAAATAGCATATTTCATGTATTTGGCGAACATGGAAAATGTGCTGACTATTTCTGCATTAGAAAAGAAAATGATGAAAATCACTACGAAAATTTAAAAAAATATCCAGATCTTCTTATGCGAATTGAAACAATTTTAGGGCAGTTAAAATTTAATGCCAGAAGTTTATTAAAGGATGTAGATAGTAATGCAGTAGAATAATATAATTCGATTGTTGCAAAATTTGTGGGTGGTAAGTAATAAACAGATTTTATACAATTCTTTTTACAATTAATAACAATAATAATTTTGATAAGGTAAAAGAATTAATTATACTTCACGGCAATCATACCAAGGTAGATGTGCAGCTGCTGTAGTTTCTTTTAACACTAAATCTGCACATACAGAGTTGCATAAAACAATGTATGGATGCAGTCCGAGAAGATTAATAAAACATTTGAAAACACGACGCGCGGAAAAAATTCTAAAATTAGGAATATACAGACAACAACATAAATTTACCCGCCGCAATAAATTAAATAAAAATGTAGCAACAAATAATGATCCTGATTATGGTGAATTTTGTTCAAAGCCAGATTTACCTGCAGAAATTTTTAGAAAAGAAAAAGATATTTTCTTGTCGAAATTAAAAAGGACTGACCAAGAAAAAATAGAACTAGAAATAGCAACTCGTTTGCAAGCTGATAGTGGCGTTTGGATGGAAGAGAGACGTAAAATATTAACGGCTTCCAATTTTTTTAAAGTTTGTAGACGTCGAGATACAACAAGTTGCACAAATTTAGTAAAGTCCATTCTGTACAACCATCCGTTAGACCATATAAAAGCAATTTATCACGGGAAAACCAAAGAAAAAGAGGCTCTAACACTGCTTCAAAAACAAGAAAATATTTTTATAGAAACATGTGGTTTGTTCATAGACAACAAACATGATTTCATGGGAGCTACTCCTGATTGGTTGGTAGGAAATGCCCATTATCGTTGTATAATCAGTCCGTGTACAGTGCCATTAAAGAAAATAAAATAAAATTATTTAAATTGGGGAAAAAATCTATACTAATAAATGAAAATTGTGACTGGTATTATCAAGTACAAGGGCAGCTTCACGTTCTAAGTAGAGCTGAATGTATTTTTGCAATATAAGTTGGTGATAAATTTCCTTTATATGTCAAAAAAATTAAACGGGACGACAATTTCTGGTATAAAAATATGGAAGAAAAATTAGTCAAATTTTATACACACTGTCTTCTACCTGAACTGGTAGATCCACGAATAACGCGTAATGGGCAAATAAGAGAACCAGAATATTTAATTAATGCAATAGCAAAAAAAGAAGAAACAATACTCAAATCGGTTAAACGAAAATTATTTTAGAATATTTATTAACAATAGATCACTAGCAGAATATTATATGTCTTTAGTTATCTGGTGTGTTAGACTATAATTGTATTTTCTATTCATATTATTGATAGACTATTTATACAATAGAAAGCTGACAATTATATATATATATATATATATATATATATATATATATATATATATATATATATATATATATATATATATATATATATATATATATATATATATATATATATATATATATATATATATATATATATATATATAATAATATATATATATATATATACATATATATATATATATATATATATATATATATATATATAATATAAGCTTAAAGAAACTCTAAAATAGAGTATATATGTATTCGTGTGAGGCAAACTAAATATTAGTTTAAAATTATATTGGTAACTACTTAAATTTTGAGTGTACTGTTCACCGTACTCCCCTCCTATAAATGTTACACAACGTCACCCGATAAGCCTCGCCCAAGTGCATGGCCCCGCATGCACCCGACCCGTCCTTCACGGTATAGTAATGAGGGTTGCTCATCGTCTTAAGAGACGCCAACTCTTTCAAAGGCTTATTGAGTACGAATGTTAATAGTTTCGATGAAATGTTACGTAAAATTGCTCCTTTGATTGTAAAACAAGACACGATAATGAGGCTGCTAGAATGAGGAAAGATATAATGCACAATTGAAATTTGTATATTTCAATATTTGTTTATCTATTTTAGATAAGCTGTAACATTGAGATATTTGGCCACCGGTGACGCGTACCGAAGCTTATCGTTTGCTACAAGAATCGCGTATAATACACTTACCATTAGTGTTTTAATACCTGACTCATTGAAAGCTGTTTATGAAACTCTAAAAGATGAATATCTTAAGGTAATTAATTTGGAAAAAAACATACATTAACGCAAATATTTTTTATTTATACGTTGTAATAGCCTGTAAAAGCTTATATTTCAATTGCTCTCTAAGAACTAAATCTTTTTTTTTCTCCAACATTGTACGGCACAATTCAGCGATTGCGGTATTGTCCGCATCACCCGGAGGTAGTCTCTCCTTTTCGATGCTATTTAAAATTCTTCCTGCCTGTTCGATTACATCGTTGGTATTTATTATTGCTTTTTTTATTTGTTTCACCTGTGAAGTCTTGTTGGGAGATGGAGTCGGTGTGTGTGGTAATATGACTGATGTTTCTGCAGTGGATGTGGATGGTATGTTATGTGTGTAACTACCTGTTACTAAAGATTTACCTTTAGTAGTAGGTTTTTTGTGTGTGTCTTGTGTAATTTTTTGTATTAAGTCCTCTGTTGTGGTTGCTGTAGTGTCTTGTGTTTAGTTATCACATATGTATGTATGGTCATACAGAAAGTCGTTCATTATGTATGTTGTCATGTCTTGTGTAAAATTTGCTTCATCTGTCATAGTCTGTCATGCGCTGTGTTGTCGCTTGCTCCGCAATGTCCATTGGTATCTGTAAAAACATTATATTTCAGGCACCAAATACACGTGAAGAATGGGAAGAAATTGCATCTACTTTTTTCAATGTGTGGAATCTCATTCTATAGGATAATTACACCGGCTGAGTTGTTACTTGTATTTGTGTTCCAGGTTGACGGCAGTGAAATTAGGTGACGGTATCGATCCATTCTGCGTTGTTCTACTTGATTTCCGTTAACTGGCAACTATTCAACCAACTCAACGTTTGCTTGTAGGTTTAGTTATAAGGTTTAGCTAAATTCAAATCGCACTTTAAATTTTGAAGACCAAAAAATAAGAAAGACATTGTAACAAACGCGCGTCTTAAGAGAACGTGCACGCGTTTGGCTCCCTCTTAACTATATGCGTGTAGCGATGTTTCTTCTTATACTCACCTGGTGGTTGGTTTTTAGGTGAAATCTTCTAATACACACTTTAAGGTCCAGACTGGGGTTAGCTCGTTAGAGATTAAATTGGTTTAACAATAAATAACAATTTAATTCAAACAATAAAAATATAACAAATACGACAACAAAAATGGATTTACAAAAAGATACTGAATAAAGCTTAAGTTACTTACTGACAAAATAATACTCGCTAATCGCAATCTGAACTGAGACCCCGATGTCAAGCGACATCGCGGTTTTATACTCAATTTTGACCTAAATTCAAATGGCCGATATTGTAAACAAATCCAGACCTAGCAACATTTCGTTAAATGCGGAAGGCACAATTTTTATGCAACTGTTGCTAGATATGACGTAGCTAGTTGCATTTGCTAATCGCGAATTACCTAGCTCAGCAAAACTGAACTAGGTCGGTACGCAACTAGCCTGATTTGTTACATTACCGTCCCCTTAAGACTGAATTCCATTGAAGATGAATTCAGTCCTCTATTGAATTTAGGTCGATTGCTCTAAACACTAATTTATCCTAAAAGGAACGATTGTCTGTCACTCGCACTGTCATATGACTATTGTACCACTAGCACCGAGTTGGAGATAGGGGTGGTAAGAAGAGAGGGTCTTCTTTCGCGGGCGGTTCCTGGTAATAGAACTCCCACGAGGCAATCCATGATCTTCCCACTTAGGAGTCCGGCTGCCTAACCAGGTCGCTAATGACATCAGGGGTGTCGCGGGCAAGAACCAATCTGATTTTCTTGTTCGTCTCTCATGGGTGGCATCGTTTTGGAATGGCATCGCAAACCAGGTCACTCACTTGCTTCTTGACTGTTATTTCTAGAAATAGCAGCTTAGTGAGTACCTGCGCCATTAAATCGGAATTCTGCTGGATTTTTCTCAGTTGTTGATAGAAAAATCCAGCGACGTCTCTGGATCACCCATAAGTGAAACTGCATAGCCCGTCGGATTGTTGTTGACACGTACTTGGTCTCTCACCCCTGGAAGTGCCCCAGAAGGTTCTAGTTTCCCCTCCAACATAGCTGAGTCTTCCGTGGTGCTGCGTCTCCTGTACTCATCTGATGTTGCATGGTACAGACATTACCTAACGGTTTATCTGTTTGTTTTAATAAAACCGCATTTTTATTTAGGAACCATGACAACAAATGTCGGTCATCTGCGTGCAAATGACCTACCTCGAATTTCTGAGTCAGCGAGATTTCAGTGTGGTTGACGGTGCGCGAGTCTCGCTTGCTTACCTCGGATTCAGTTTCTGCTGATGCAAGTGGTATCTGGCAAACCGGCTTCGCGTTCTCAACTGCACTTCGCGTTACTAAGAGAACGTGCTCTTCTAACGCGATCGGCTCATGTTCCAATGCGTATTTCGCTGCTTGCGTACCCTGATCTCCAAAAGAGTGTACCATGTGACATGCGGGAATCGTTGAAGTTTCTCGCGACCAGACAAAATTCTTCATTTTCTGTCGCGTTCTCTTCCTTCTTATCTTTGACTGAAAGGTGCCCCCCTCTGTCAAAGTCTTGCGAACCTCGGTAGGTTCGTCTTCTATCAAAGGTTGATCCAACTGAGAGGTGCCCCTCACAGTCAAATCCGTGCGATCCACGAGTGGCTCGCTTTCTGGCATATTTTGATTCATCCTCTGGATAAAATCCGTGCGAACCTTGCACGGTTCGCTTGCCAGTCGAATGTGACCTGACTGAAGAGTGCCCTCCTCCCTCAGATCCGTGTGAGCCATGAATGGCTCGTTTTCTGGCAACCTTTGATCCAGTTGAGAAGTGCCCTCCTCAATGAAATCTGTGCGAACCACCCGTGGTTCGCTTGCCAGACGAAAGTGATCTGGTTGAGGAGCACTCTCCTCAATCAGATCCGTGTGAGCCGTGAATGGCTCGCCTTCTGACAACGCTTGATTCAACTGAGAAGTGCCCCTCCCATTTAAATCCGTGCGAACCCTACATGGTTCGCTTGCCAGACGTTTGTGATCCGAGTGAAAAACGCTCTTCTCACCCAGATCCGTGCGAACCGCAAGCGGTTCGCTATTTGCCACGTTCTTCTTCGTTTCGTGGCTCGCGTCTCTTTCCAAATCAGTCTCCCTCCGGATTCCTAACTCAGGTATCTGAATAACCTTAAGCATGCAAACGTTTAATCGTTTGCTGCCACTGTCGTTTGAATCCGCGACCCGAGGAACTAATTTTGGAAAGGCATCCGTTAAACTGTCCGGCGTTGGGTCGCCCCCGAGACAGTCTTCGCGTTTAAAAGACACTGTGGTGTCTGCGCTCGATACCCGATTGTTCTGCTAGCTAATCGCGGTTTGGTGCTCTTTTTCCGTTTGCACCGGCCCCTTTGTACCGAGGGTCCGTTTTCCCGATCCCGAGGAAGTTTTATATTCGTCACGGCCCGTATAGCCGTCTTGTGCATATCGGCTTTTGATATTTTAACCTCTCGCGATAAAACCTCCTCATAATACTCCGCGACCGGAAGGGCTTCCTCCACCGCATAAAAGTTTTTATGCTTACGTACTTCGTTACTCAAACGCGTATCTAAACCGTCCAAAAATTGTTGTATTAGCGCGGCTTCTCTCTTAAAATGATTTCTGATTCTCGAATCTTCATCATTATTGTGACCACGATATAGATTCGCGGCGGCTGATTCTAATCGGAAAACGAATTTACAGAGTGTTTCCTCTTTCAACTGATACATTTTTAAAAATTCGCGTTCGGCGGTAGCGGTATCTATTTTTCTCCCAAACAATCGGATTAGCCAAGTTTTGAATGCACAAACCGTGGTCGGTCTCTTATCTGCCGGCAACGCGTAAAAATAGGACTGTGCGTCGCCCTTAAGTCTTAGTTTCATTGCCGTCACGATCTGAATTTCCGACCAGTTGCAACATCCCGCGGTTGTAGCTACCCCGTCGAAAAATGATTCTAAATCCGCCCCGCCGGAATAATGTTCGATACTCTGTAATGCGTTCATCGCTGATGGGTCCGCAAAGATTGGCCCAGTATGAAGTCGCGCTCCACTATCCATCTCATTTGCCCACTTCGTCCGACCTGGTGTGGAAGGATTCGTTAAGGGAGGTAAATGATAGGAAAAAGGAATTCTGTGTACATCTGAGGTTTGTACGTCTTTATAGGTGGGTGGTGGTGCGAAGGATGTTGCGGTCTCAGAAGTGTGTGCCGTTGTTACCGTTGTTACTGTTGCTGTAGTTGTGTGCGCCGTTTCCACCGCTGTGGAGATATCACGCCCAGCAAACGGCATCCTGATATCACTACACTACAAATAGTTAAGCCGTTTCGAAATTCAGTACTGGTGATTGAAGATCACACAGAGTTACTGATCCTACCGACTGCGCCAATGTAACAAACGTGCGTCTTAAGAGAACGTGCACGCGTTTGGCTCCCTCTTAACTATATGCGTGTAGCGATGTTTCTTCTTATACTCACCTGGTGGTTGGTTTTTAGGTGAAATCTTCTAATACACACTTTAAGGTCCAGACTGGGGTTAGCTCGTTAGAGATTAAATTGGTTTAACAATAAATAACAATTTAATTCAAACAATAAAAATATAACAAATACGACAGCAAAAATGGATTTACAAAAAGATACTGAATAAAGCTTAAGTTACTTACTGACAAAATAATACTCGCTAATCGCAATCTGAACTGAGACCCCGATGTCAAGCGACATCGCGGTTTTATACTCAATTTTGACCTAAATTCAAATGGCCGATATTGTAAACAAATCCAGACCTAGCAACATTTCGTTAAATGCGGAAGGCACAATTTTTATGCAACTGTTGCTAGATATGACGTAGCTAGTTGCATTTGCTAATCGCGAATTACCTAGCTCAGCAAAACTGAACTAGGTCGGTACGCAACTAGCCTGATTTGTTACATTACCGTCCCCTTAAGACTGAATTCCATTGAAGATGAATTCAGTCCTCTATTGAATTTAGGTCGATTGCTCTAAACACTAATTTATCCTAAAAGGAACGATTGTCTGTCACTCGCACTGTCATATGACTATTGTACCACTAGCACCGAGTTGGAGATAGGGGTGGTAAGAAGAGAGGGTCTTCTTTCGCGGGCGGTTCCTGGTAATAGAACTCCCACGAGGCAATCCATGATCTTCCCACTTAGGAGTCCGGCTGCCTAACCAGGTCGCTAATGACATCAGGGGTGTCGCGGGCAAGAACCAATCTGATTTTCTTGTTCGTCTCTCATGGGTGGCATCGTTTTGGAATGGCATCGCAAACCAGGTCACTCACTTGCTTCTTGACTGTTATTTCTAGAAATAGCAGCTTAGTGAGTACCTGCGCCATTAAATCGGAATTCTGCTGGATTTTTCTCAGTTGTTGATAGAAAAATCCAGCGACGTCTCTGGATCACCCATAAGTGAAACTGCATAGCCCGTCGGATTGTTGTTGACACGTACTTGGTCTCTCACCCCTGGAAGTGCCCCAGAAGGTTCTAGTTTCCCCTCCAACATAGCTGAGTCTTCCGTGGTGCTGCGTCTCCTGTACTCATCTGATGTTGCATGGTACAGACATTACCTAACGGTTTATCTGTTTGTTTTAATAAAACCGCATTTTTATTTAGGAACCATGACAACAAATGTCGGTCATCTGCGTGCAAATGACCTACCTCGAATTTCTGAGTCAGCGAGATTTCAGTGTGGTTGACGGTGCGCGAGTCTCGCTTGCTTACCTCGGATTCAGTTTCTGCTGATGCAAGTGGTATCTGGCAAACCGGCTTCGCGTTCTCAACTGCACTTCGCGTTACTAAGAGAACGTGCTCTTCTAACGCGATCGGCTCATGTTCCAATGCGTATTTCGCTGCTTGCGTACCCTGATCTCCAAAAGAGTGTACCATGTGACATGCGGGAATCGTTGAAGTTTCTCGCGACCAGACAAAATTCTTCATTTTCTGTCGCGTTCTCTTCCTTCTTATCTTTGACTGAAAGGTGCCCCCCTCTGTCAAAGTCGTGCGAACCTCGGTAGGTTCGTCTTCTATCAAAGGTTGATCCAACTGAGAGGTGCCCCTCACAGTCAAATCCGTGCGATCCACGAGTGGCTCGCTTTCTGGCATATTTTGATTCATCCTCTGGATAAAATCCGTGCGAACCTTGCACGGTTCGCTTGCCAGTCGAATGTGACCTGACTGAAGAGTGCCCTCCTCCCTCAGATCCGTGTGAGCCATGAATGGCTCGTTTTCTGGCAACCTTTGATCCAGTTGAGAAGTGCCCTCCTCAATGAAATCTGTGCGAACCACCCGTGGTTCGCTTGCCAGACGAAAGTGATCTGGTTGAGGAGCACTCTCCTCAATCAGATCCGTGTGAGCCGTGAATGGCTCGCCTTCTGACAACGCTTGATTCAACTGAGAAGTGCCCCTCCCATTTAAATCCGTGCGAACCCTACATGGTTCGCTTGCCAGACGTTTGTGATCCGAGTGAAAAACGCTCTTCTCACCCAGATCCGTGCGAACCGCAAGCGGTTCGCTATTTGCCACGTTCTTCTTCGTTTCGTGGCTCGCGTCTCTTTCCAAATCAGTCTCCCTCCGGATTCCTAACTCAGGTATCTGAATAACCTTAAGCATGCAAACGTTTAATCGTTTGCTGCCACTGTCGTTTGAATCCGCGACCCGAGGAACTAATTTTGGAAAGGCATCCGTTAAACTGTCCGGCGTTGGGTCGCCCCCGAGACAGTCTTCGCGTTTAAAAGACACTGTGGTGTCTGCGCTCGATACCCGATTGTTCTGCTAGCTAATCGCGGTTTGGTGCTCTTTTTCCGTTTGCACCGGCCCCTTTGTACCGAGGGTCCGTTTTCCCGATCCCGAGGAAGTTTTATATTCGTCACGGCCCGTATAGCCGTCTTGTGCATATCGGCTTTTGATATTTTAACCTCTCGCGATAAAACCTCCTCATAATACTCCGCGACCGGAAGGGCTTCCTCCACCGCATAAAAGTTTTTATGCTTACGTACTTCGTTACTCAAACGCGTATCTAAACCGTCCAAAAATTGTTGTATTAGCGCGGCTTCTCTCTTAAAATGATTTCTGATTCTCGAATCTTCATCATTATTGTGACCACGATATAGATTCGCGGCGGCTGATTCTAATCGGAAAACGAATTTACAGAGTGTTTCCTCTTTCAACTGATACATTTTTAAAAATTCGCGTTCGGCGTTAGCGGTATCTATTTTTCTCCCAAACAATCGGATTAGCCAAGTTTTGAATGCACAAACCGTGGTCGGTCTCTTATCTGCCGGCAACGCGTAAAAATAGGACTGTGCGTCGCCCTTAAGTCTTAGTTTCATTGCCGTCACGATCTGAATTTCCGACCAGTTGCAACATCCCGCGGTTGTAGCTACCCCGTCGAAAAATGATTCTAAATCCGCCCCGCCGGAATAATGTTCGATACTCTGTAATGCGTTCATCGCTGATGGGTCCGCAAAGATTGGCCCAGTATGAAGTCGCGCTCCACTATCCATCTCATTTGCCCACTTCGTCCGACCTGGTGTGGAAGGATTCGTTAAGGGAGGTAAATGATAGGAAAAAGGAATTCTGTGTACATCTGAGGTTTGTACGTCTTTATAGGTGGGTGGTGGTGCGAAGGATGTTGCGGTCTCAGAAGTGTGTGCCGTTGTTACCGTTGTTACTGTTGCTGTAGTTGTGTGCGCCGTTTCCACCGCTGTGGAGATATCACGCCCAGCAAACGGCATCCTGATATCACTACACTACAAATAGTTAAGCCGTTTCGAAATTCAGTACTGGTGATTGAAGATCACACAGAGTTACTGATCCTACCGACTGCGCCAATGTAACAAACGTGCGTCTTAAGAGAACGTGCACGCGTTTGGCTCCCTCTTAACTATATGCGTGTAGCGATGTTTCTTCTTATACTCACCTGGTGGTTGGTTTTTAGGTGAAATCTTCTAATACACACTTTAAGGTCCAGACTGGGGTTAGCTCGTTAGAGATTAAATTGGTTTAACAATAAATAACAATTTAATTCAAACAATAAAAATATAACAAATACGACAGCAAAAATGGATTTACAAAAAGATACTGAATAAAGCTTAAGTTACTTACTGACAAAATAATACTCGCTAATCGCAATCTGAACTGAGACCCCGATGTCAAGCGACATCGCGGTTTTATACTCAATTTTGACCTAAATTCAAATGGCCGATATTGTAAACAAATCCAGACCTAGCAACATTTCGTTAAATGCGGAAGGCACAATTTTTATGCAACTGTTGCTAGATATGACGTAGCTAGTTGCATTTGCTAATCGCGAATTACCTAGCTCAGCAAAACTGAACTAGGTCGGTACGCAACTAGCCTGATTTGTTACAACATTTATATTTATTTTGCTTTTTATTTGACCTGTGGTCTGGTCGGTGTATTGATGTTGACTGGTTGTTTTTATTTTTCTTTAGTCACCAAGTAAACATTGCAACAATGGTGACCAAAGGTATATGTATATGTAGGCGGCTAGCAGCAGCCGGCTACATTACCCCCTCCTAGAAAAGGGTCAAGGAGTATACACACAAAATAACAAAATATCTCTAACAAAATAACTAAAAATAAAACAAATACTATAAAAATATCAATATTGTAGAAGTTGTATAAGTTTGAAAGTGTATAATCGTCTCAAAACATGTAAAAAAAATTTAAATAATAACTAGAGTTATAAAGGGTTGTGAGTAAGCTATTATCTAAATTTGATTGAACAATGTGTTTTGAGTTGACACAATCAAAGATGGAATTACCTATTCAAATAAATGTTTGACGTCATTAGGTGAAGAATAGGTAAATACAAAAGAATGATGCTTAATAAATATTGACATTTGGTATATTGTTTTTAACAAAAAAAAAATAGTTGAAAATCGAAAACTTGTCGATAATGGTGTAGAGAAAGTGTTATAAAATAAATGCTGGTTTGAGTCTATCAATAGAAATGTTGTCTGATTTTCCATTTCTTTCAATGGAAAAATACTTTGGTGAACGAGAAATTACTTTAAACGGGTCGTCGTAAGGGTTAGTCAAAGGTTTTTTAACCGTATCGTTTCTAATAAAAACATGCGAGGATTTAAATAAGTCTGTATGCATAAAAACTTTTCTCGAATGTGCTTTCGGAGCAATAGCTTTTAATTTTTGCATCGAGGTTTTTAAATTTGATAAAAATATTGGTATTTCAATATCTGGTATAGGTGGCTCGTTGTTATTAAAAAATTCACCTGGGAGGCGCAAACTTGTGCCGTAAACTGAATCCGCTGCACTACAGTTAATGGTTTCCTTAAAGGCTGATCGAATGCCTAATAGAACAACTGGTAAAATATTTACCCAGTTTTTGGAGTTGTGAGCTTTAATAGAAGTTTTTAGCTGTCTGTGAAAACGTTCTACTATACCATTTGCAATTGGATGATAGGCTGTGGTTCTAATTCTCTTAGTTCCCAGAAAATTAAGTAGCTGATTAAATAATTTAGATTAAAATTGGGTTCCGCGATCTGTTGTAACAGATGATGGAACACCAAAACGAGAAATCCAACAATTAAAAAAACTATTAGCTAAAGTTTCCGCTGTAATATTTACCAATGGACAAGCTTCAGGCCATCGTGTGAAACGATCAATACATGTTAAAATGTAAGAATAACCTTGTGAAATTGGTAATGGATCAACGATATCAATGTGTATCATATCAAAACGTTTATCGGTTATGGCGAATGTTGATAAAGGAGAAAAAGTATGTCTTTGAATTTTTGATTTTTGACAAGCCAAACATGAAGTTGTCCAGATTTTTATATCTTTCTTCATATTTGGCCAGACAAAACGAGAACTTATTAATTGTGCAGTTCCTTTAACTCCAGGATGTGATAGGGTGTGTAAAATGTTAAAAATTTCTTTACGATGTTATTGAGGAATGAAAGGTCTAGGTTTACCAGTAGAAATATCACAAACGATAGATATGTTTTGGGTAGACACATAGATATCTTTTAAAATGAGTGATGTTGATAAAGAGTGTTGAAAGTGATTGAGTTCTTTATCAAGTTGTTGTGCTGAACATAGTTTCTTGTAATCAATAGCATTATCGAAATTAAATGTATTTACTTCAATACGTGAAAGAGTATCAGCAACAACATTGTATTTACCGGGGATATGTCTGATATCCGAAGTAAATTGTGAAATGAAATCTAGATGTCTGATTTGTCTTGGCGAATAATTATCTGTTTTATTTGCCAAAGAGAAAATGAGTGGTTTATGATCTGTCAGAATATGAAATGTGCGACCTTCTAGAAAATAACGAAATTTTTTAATACTCAGAAAAATTGCAAGAAGTTCTCTACTAAATGTATCATATTTGGTTTCTGGTGGTTTAAGTTTATGTGAATAAAAAGCTATGGGTTGCCAAGAGTTATTTACGAATTGTTGTAAAACTGCACCGATTGCAAAATCTGATGCATCAACCATTATATTAGTTTCAGCTTCGTTGTTTGGAAAAACAAGAAGTGTTACTTTTGCTAAAGCTGCTTTAATAATAGAAAATGCCTTAATGTTTGATTCACTCCAATGAATTTCCTTATTGCTAGATTTATTATGAGTAATGAGATTGTTTAACGGAATTAAAATTTCTGCACATTTAGGTATAAATCTGTGATAAAAATTTATTAAACCAAGAAATTCTCTTAACTTTCTTTGGGTTGTTGGAAGTGAAAAATTTTGTATATGAATAACTTTTTCAGCAAGTGGTTTAACGCCATTTGCGGAAATGTGATGTCCTAAAAAGTTCAATTCTGATTTACCGAATTCACATTTGTTCGGATTAATTATAATTCCGTGTTGTTTAAGTCTATCGAAAAGGATTTTTAAATGAGTCCAATGTTCTTGATGAGATCGACTAGCAATAAGAATATCATCGATGTAGGAAAAACAAAAGTTTAAATTCCTAGTAACTGCGTCAATAAATCTTTGAAATGTTTGAGCTGCATTTCTTAAACCAAAAGGCATTCTTTTATATTCAAAAAGACCAAAAGGGGTAGCTATAGCTGTTTTCTTTATCGAATCCTCATCCATGGGTATTTGGTGATAAGCACGAACTAGATCTATTTTTGAAAATATGGTTTTGCTTTCTAAATTCGCTGTAAAATCTTGTATATGTGGAATTGGATATCGATCTGCGATGGTAATATTGTTTAATGCGCGATAATCGCCACAAGGACGCCAATCGCCAGGTGTCTTTTTAAGTACCATATGCAAAGGGGAAGACCAATTACTAGAAGAAGGTCTGATAATTCCTAATTCTAGCATTTGTTCAAATTCTTGTTTGGCAATTTTTAAACGATCTACAGCTAATCTACGAGGCCTTGCAAAAACAGGTGAACCTTTTGTCAAAATGACATGAGTGATGTTATGTTTAATATCGCTTTCGGCGTAAGTTGGATGAGTAATGCATGGAATCTCTGCTAATAATCCCTTGAATGGGCAATTTTCTATATTATTTAAAAAAAATGGGAGTAATTGAACTCACATTTGTTGGGTACATTTTTATATTGAAATTCGTTGATGAGTCAACTAATCGTTTTCGCGAAACGTCAACTAAAAGGTTGTAATGTTTAAGAAAATCAATACCTATAATTGAATGTTTGATATCTGCAATAATAAAAAGCCATCTAAACTTATTAGAAAAACCGAAATCCAAATTAAGTAATTTCTCGCCATAAGTATGTATATTAGTGTTATTTGCTGCCTGAAGTGTTAATAATCGTTTTTGATTTTTTTGTAATGGGTATGTAGGTTTAATATTGCTCACCTCTGCACCTGTATCAACAAGGATGACATTTTAGAAATTTTATCATTAATAAAAAAAAATTGTGGAATTTGCTGGCAGTAACGACTTGAGTAGGAAATTCCGGCAAAGCTAGTCGTCAATGATTGCTGGGGAAAGCGTTTCCCGAATTTCCAATAAACTTGCAGGGGGAAATGCATTTCTTGGCTCTGTCCTTGGAGTTGAAATGGTACCAGCAGTACCCAGAATCTTGATGTTCTTTCGTCGAAATTGGTAAATTGGACTTGTTATGCTTGCCTTCTTCCAATATCTTCTTAATGGTTAATACTTCTTTCCTCAAAATTGATATTTCTGTTTCCAAAGGGGTAACTGTTGAAACTGACGTCTGGGCTACTTCTGCGATCTTGTCTGCAAGAGTCGCCATTTCTTCCAGCGTAACGTCTCCGGAAGCTGCCAGGATCATCTGTGAATTGTATGGAAGTTTCTGTAGAAAAAGTTCTTGAAGGATGGACTTGTCACCCAATAACTGCTTCATGGATCGTAAGAGATGTGAAGGTTTTTGCTCGCCGATGTCTTCCAAAGAAAGGAGCGCTTGTAGTCGTCTCTTCTCCGAAGCGGTGGTGCGTTTGATGAGTTCAGACTTCAACTTGTCATAACAATTGTCGATAGGAGGATGAATTATAAGGTCATGTATTTCACTTGCGTATTGGGGATCGAGAGATGCGAAATGACATGATGGTTTGTAAAAAGAGCTTCTATTTGTGCAAACCATAATTCTGAATCTGACGCCCAAAAAGTCGGTAGCTTGAACGTCGTCGTAGCGATGATTGGGGAAGGAATGTCACCCTGGTCATCCATTGTAACCCAATGAATAATAAAAAATTTTCACGCCCAAAAAATCATGTAAAAATGTGTGAAAAGTGAAAACACTGGAGTAGTAAAATGTAACAAATACAGGAAAAATAAAATTATAACGTGTAAAATTGCGTCGGGGTCACCAATTTTAGCTATAAGGTTTAGCTAAATTCAAATCTCACTTTAAATTTTGAAGACCAAAAAATAAGAAAGACATTATATTTATTTTGCTTTTTATTTGACCTGTGGTCTGGTCGGTGTATTGATGTTGACTGGTTGTTTTTATTTTTCTTTGGTCACCAAGTAAACATTGCAACAATGGTGACCAAAGGTATATGTATATGTAGGCGGCTAGCAGCAGCCGGCTACATAGGTATCACTTGAATTTACCAATATATTTTCATTTTATAATAATAAATATATTTTAACCTCTGTCACTATATCCCAGTGGCGTAACTACCGCCGGTCCAGCCGGTTCGTCAGCCAGGGGCCCCCGTGTACAAAACAGATTATCCGTTATAATGTTCTGTAATTTCGGGGGCCCCATTATTTTACCATTAATAATAATCAAGGAATATTTAATGGAATCCAGCTATATTGTTATAATGCGTGATTATTTGAATGCCTTGATTATTACTAAAAAATAATAAATCAAGAAGTCAGTAACTCCGGTGTATCAGACAAGAAGAACCGCCTTAAACAATATTAATTTCGCGGTACATTCCACTGACGCGTCAGTACTGCGATTCGTTGGCGACTGTAACCGCGCACTGTAACCAACCGTGATTGTCAGTGACACATCTAGATTCATATCGAGCCGGTTCCTGTGGAATAATAGTAGATACGAAATTCGAACGCTGGAGTTAGTGCTCAAGGAAAATAGAAGGATGGCATCAAACCGCAAATATATCAGTGGATGTCAGAAGAGAAAGCTGAAAGCGGAGCGCTTCGAAGATGCAAAATAGTTCCGACCAATAACTTCCTTTTTTCAGTCCAACGAAAATGATGAATTTGATCACAAATTAATAATAATATGATCTGAATTACAGCCAAGATGCAGATTTGTATAATTCTGGAGACAAGACAAAAACTGCCATTAAGCCGCAGAGTGATTTGCATCAATCTTATAAAAGATTTTTCGAGAGTTTCGTTTTGACACCTGAACAAGAAAGCCAAATGTCGCCGGTTCAAGTGAACCCGAAAGAGGCAGTTCCTAAAACCTCAGACTTGAACGCAAATTTCGAATCAGAGCTTGCCAACATGATTGCGTATGCATACATATAATTTAGATGACTGATAATTTGATAAAATAATTGATAACAAATTAATAATTAAATGATTTATACTACAGCCAAGATGCAGATTTGTCAACGGCGGTGGCAAAGACAAAAAGTTCTACCAAGCTGCAGAGTGATATGCAACCATCCGACAAAGGACTTTTCGAGAAACCAGTTTTGGCACCTGCAGAGAAACGGTACATTATTTCCGTTGGATCGTGTCGTCCACGTGGACCATTTCCTGTCGACAGAATAACTAAATATCACTTTTCGGAATTTATTTACGAGAAAACTAACAAAGCTGTTGTTAAAATTCCAAGAAACTGGCTTTGCTATTCTATGATACTTAACTGCGCGTACTGCGAGCCTTGTTGGTTATTTGCTGACCGACAAAGCCCTCATTATCAGTCATCCTGGATTGACTGAGTTCGCGCCTGGCATAAATTTAGTAACAAAATCCAAGAACATGAGAAGTCGCACATTCATTTGAATGCGTTTGTCACGTACAAAATCTGGCAAAGTTATTCCACAATTGATCATGTCGCTGATGATGAGATCTTCAAAGAGCAATCGTATTGGCGTAAGGTTCTAGATCGATTGTTAAATATAATAATCACCTTGGCTACGTGTAGTCTCCCATTTAGAGGACATCGCGAGCACATTGGCAGTAGTGATGGACAGAATGGCAACTTTTTGTCAATCGTGGAATTGCTTGCTAATTACGATACGACGATTTGTTGAGTCAGACCGTGTCAAACAAAATTATAAGAGACATCAATTCCGCCTCGTTTTTCTCCATTATAATAGACACGACTCAAGATATTGCAAAAGTGGATCAGCTGAGTCAAGTGTTTCGTTACGTCACCATAGAACAAAGTGAATCTG
>OX122908.1:3363133-3458133 GCA_944738965.1 Nebria brevicollis
TGTGAGTTCTGTATCCGAGTGCCTGCAAGTGCTCAGCCATTGTGGGCATATAAGTTGGCAAAGCACGTGGTTCTCCAGGAACCAATGGGATACCTTGCATACCTAATGAAATATTATGTAATTATATATCATCTGTATCATAATAAAATGTGATTGCAATTTGAATGAAACGAAATGCATGTATCCTTTAAGGCTGAGCTAGAGAAAATGTGGGCTTAAAAGCATTAGGCAGTGATGACGTAGATTTATAAAATGAAATAACGAATGTTCTATACCTGCTCTAATTGGATGTTTTCCGGTTAAAAAGGCACTTCTGGACGGTGTACAGATATGCATTGTATAATGTTTGTTCAAAATAACTCCATTATATCCCAATGCATCGATATTTGGTGTAAGTATTTGATTAGAACCATGCATGGCAACGTCATTCCAACCCTGTTTGAATTTTACAAACATATGTATTCATCGCGGTCGTATTTAAAGGAAATTAAATAACACGTAAATTATTCAAGTAGGGGAGAACGGTGTTAGTTATTACAAAGGCAAGTTGTTACAAAGCCGGTTTTTAATGTCCTGCGTTAGGTAGGGCCACTAGACAGATCATACAATTCTGCTGATACCGTCAAAATTTTGTTGCAGAGGGCTTAATAAACGTCAAGTTTAAAGCTTATATGACGTTTTAGCTATCAAAAATAAATCTGATTGTCACTGTTTACAGTTGCATGAATGTTGTAACAATGTGCCCCTGTTCGTTAACAAATTTCCCCGTCGAGGGGAAACTTTTTCCACTTTACACAAGGGTATAAATATGTATTTATTTCATTACCACAAACACTTATTATTACAATAAAAGTAAATTATTCTTCTATTATTATTTTACTTATTTTCTCTTAACTCGAATAATTTGGAAATGACTAACAATTTTGGTCTTGCTACCTGCCAAGCAAACATACATACATATAAATAAGCACACATTCGTATTCAAATATTCTGGATGCCAAGGGGAGCCAACTAATTTAATGCACTTCGAGAAATGAGAATAATCCAGGGGTCCTTGGATCTACTCAGATCCCTGCGAATACCGTCCGAATCGTAAATTCAACAGTACAGTGTTAACTACAGCTTCTTAATGCACCGGTGCACCACACTATGATGTTTTTACCATAGTAGCAGAACAGGTGACACTCTTTGATCTTTATGAGTCAAGTCTATGCAGAAAACTATCTGCATTATGTAAATTATTAAACCCAACAACCACAACGAGATATATAAATATACAGATATATAATGTTTGAATTTGGAAATTTGAGAATTTATAATCTGTTCGAAAATTAAATCAGAATTACCAAACTTCCGCACGATGAGAATACAGAAATATAATTGCAATCATAAATAATTTTATGAACAAAAACAAAAAGTTAAAACCAAAATAATGAGTTTTCGTTACTATGCTTAGATTAATTTAAGGCCCAACCTTACGGTCGGGCACAACAAAAAATTGTTATAAGCTCATTTGAGTTGTTCCTCTCCACGGAAATCTTTAGTAAAAGGCGAAAGATTTATTCGCTTAGAAGAGAAACCAGAATGATTTTCAAAGGGATAACGACGCCTGTTGTCCTTTTTGGCTCGCGAAGTATACAGGAGATGTAAGACTTACCGTATGTGCTGCCTAATATTAACGGATTCTGCTTATGGGTATACCATAAGCTTCAGAAAATGTAATTATGATATGATAATGAAAAATAATTTACTCGTAGTTCTTATTTAATAAGTAGTAATTATCATTATTATTTTCAAAATTGTGGAAGTTTAACTATAATTTGGGCGTATAGATTAGTAAAAGATTATCATTTTGCCTACTTAGCATGTTCCAGTGAATACATTATACATAAATGCTGCAGATATGAACAAAATTTGGTTGCGGATGGCTTAATTAACGTAAAGTTTAATGTTTATTGGTGGTTTTAGCTACCAAACGTAAATATGATTGTCGCTGTTTTAAGTTGCCTGCAACCAACATTGTTAGAGGTAAGTGTTTGATCTTTTAGTAACAATAGTATGCTAGTTTGTTGCATCTATGCTCAAAATAGTAAATGCTTGTAAATTGAATCAAGTATTGTAATCGGACAGATATAGTTATCGTATCAATTGGAGCACGTTGTTACAAATCAAAAGAGGCACGTTGTTACAATGCTTTATACATATGTAAACTTCTTTATTTTTGCTTACAGTAATTATGTATCTAATGTCAAAGGTGGATCCCAGAATGAAAGTTCGTCGCACAATCTTTTTCTCATTTTGTGTTAACTACAGTTCCCGTTAAATAATAGAAACAATGATTAAAGTGTTTTGTTACTCAGAGTATTAATTTCAATTTTACAATAAATATTGTTAAACTTATAATCGAATCTTATCAATAAAAAATAAATTTGTCTTTGTGATTCTTTTTTGCTTACCTTATGAATGTTGTAACAACGTACCCCTGTTTTATAACAAATTGCCCCGTCGAGATATATATGTACACATTTATATTTATGCAATTAATTTATATACTAACCATATCATCACCCATAATGAAAACAATATGTGGAGCGATTGCCTCGACATGTAATGTACATATGCATAACGTCACTATCACAACCACGCTGCGGTAGTTAAAATTCTTTAATTGTTGCATAATGTAGACTGACGAAAAAAAACTATTTCGCTATTATTATATACACATTGTGTTGTTGATATTTATTTGTTTTTCATAATAATTTGACGGTAATTTATCTTAATCGTACCTAATCTACTGTTACTTATTTAAAATGACACATAATCTGCTATCTATGTTAATAATCTGCCAAAATTTTCCATTTTTTATTTAAGTTTCATTAGTCTAACTTATTTATTTTTTATTGCAAAGAACGCTGCGAGACTCATTAAAATGGAACTCTGTTTAGTATTAAGTATCTTACTACGGCAAAATTAGAGCTTCAATCTCTACCCAATATTTTACTAGCATATTGGCCTCTAATGAAATATATTCTGGTACTAAGACCCGACTCCGACCTGTTTGGATGTAAGATTCGTGTGATACGATCAATTTTTTCATCAATTTTATATTTCGCTTTATGCTGTGATTGAAAATTGAAACCAACAAATTCATGACAAATAATATCATTATATTAGATGTATTCAAATGTAAACACTTAAATCCGATCGTCAGTAGGACCAGTGAAGTAGATATCCTTATCCTATTTAGTTATATTTATTAATGAAACGTTATACTTCGTCTTATTTATTCTAAAATATATCGGCGGTAAAGCCAAGATAAGTTTATATACTACACTATAATACGTTTCTGTAGATGGCTTTCTTGTTCCTCTTTTATTTAGAATTCTGGACGTGGTGTTGTCAAATGTTAAATTGATTTGGAACTCAACTACCACCACCTGTAATATTGCTTGATGCATAAGAACTCTTCGAAAAATATATTATAATGTTTTCAATATTTGTGTTATTAATATCTCGAGAGTAACCGAATTTATATTAGTGTATACTTTATTGTTTAGCTGGATTAAAATTTTATGATTATAAATATTTATTTTTTTAACACCATATATCACAAATGTTTGTTTTTAAGGTATATTCACCTTTTGTCTACCGAAGTCTTCTGCTAGTAACAAGCAAAATTCATAGAAATAATTTATGGATTTTCACGAAGTTTAATATTAAGAACAATTTCAAATATAAATTTATTATAATAATAATCATAGAATATAATAAAATATTTGATTCTAAAATGTATCGCACATTTGAACTTTGATACATTGGAACTCTGATGTGATAATTTGCAGTAGATGTAGAATTATTGGAAAAGTTAATCGTGATGCTTTATATTTACTACTCGTAATTCACAATTTAAATACTTATTTAATGCACGGTTGCTACCTAACATTTCTAACCTTATACGAATAAACTTGGCAAATTTTTTTAATAGACAATATTTGCACTGCAATTAAAATTATAAACATCTGCAGTGTCATTCAAAAATATAAAATGTCAAACTTCAAATGATTTAAGTCTGTTTTGTTTTTTTGATAAACAATTGACAGGTGCAGATGATACGATTAATGTAAAAATTAATATGATAAGAACAAGTTTCAAGAGCGATTTCTTGTTTCCGGTACCGGTGGAAAAAAAAAAGTTTCAAATAATAGTTGAACAAAATGCAGATATCTATAATTTTTATTGCAACAATTTTTCCGTAACTGCAACTATTTTTGAGTAATTGCAGAAACTGCAAAAAATGACTAGAGTAAACATGCACTTCCGGTCGGAATATTGTTTTCAAAAATAGGAGGTTTTCATGTCAGGCACATACAAAACTTAAGTTTAAAATTTCATAGTTTTCCCTTTAGCCGTTTGGGCTGTAGAGCGCTCACATACACATACATACACACAGACGGACGTCATTCCAAAAGAAGTTGGAATCGGTTCAGGAAAGGTTAAAACGTATATTTTCGTAAAATCTTGAAATCGACATTTTTCGTGATTACAATACTTACTTATACTGCGTATAAGAAAGTAAAAAATAACAATTAACAGATAAATGATTATTATGTAATCGAAGATATCTATTTTTATATCTGAAGTGTTATACACATCTACAGTGTATTACATTGATCTTTTATTTTTATGATCTTTTTATTATTTTTACTTTCTTATACGCAGTATAAGCTAGTATTATAATCATGAAATTATAATCGTGGAATATTTCGATCTCGAGATTTTAACGGATATATACGTTTTGACCTTCCCTGAATCGATTCTGAGTATTTTTGGTCTGTGTGCATGTGTGTGCGTGTGTGAGTGAGTTTGCGTGTAAGGGTGTGTGGGGTGTGTGTGTGTGTGTACGTATGTGTATGTTCCTCGGATTAGAAAAATATTAATTATTAGAAAAACTATAAAAATGTTATATGATCTAAGAAAGTTGAGTGCAAGTCACTGCAGATATTTTCAAAAAGAGTGCTATTTACATTTCTTATTATATTTATTTTTACATAAACCGTATCATCTGCGACTATCAATTGCTTAACAAAAAGCAAAATAGGCTCAATTAATTTGGAATTTGACATTTAATAATAATTATTAGCAACATTTTTAGGGAAAAAGCGTAACGAAGGTTAGTAAAATATTATAAATTAGTAAAATAAGGAAAATATGATCTAAATAAAATGCGTATGCAAATGTTTAGTGTTAGGTATTGCCAAAAGAAGAGAAAAATAATAAATCTGTCGTCTGATACTGAACTTACTTTAGATTTTAAAAAAATCTAAATTTTTTAAAATCCATTTATTAAATGCGTATAAGAAAGTTTTGTGTCAGATATGTCAGTTATTCATTGTTTTATTAATTTTTCTTTTATAAGTACGTGACACTAATTATATTGTTTATATTACATAGATCGATAGATCGAATTCATATAGCAAAACATATTTTACACTTTTTGTGCCATTTCGCTAGGAAAATTGGACCATTCCAAGTGACCTAATAATGAGGGAAATATTTAATTATTTGATGTATTTTTGTAAATAAAATAACACAACCAACCACATAAGCTTTTTATATTGTTATCAGTCAACCATTGCTTAACAAAACTAAAATTTTCTGTTTTATGTAAATTGTTCTCGAATAAAAGCATCTCGATCAAACCTGTAATACAAATTTGTGTGCTTTTAGTATCGAGTTAAAAAATTAATAGTCGTCCTATAATATAAAAAAGTAATGCTAAAAATTGCATAAACATTTTCCCAAAATGTCATGCTATATCTCAATAAATACATTTAAGAATAACTTACAGCAATAATAGGACACTTTTCTGGTAAAGGTTGATATTTTAGCTTGCGTAATTGAAAGAGAGCAATAGTTTTGAATTCCATATTTATAAAATCGCGCAAATGTTTTCAAATAGTTACGGGTATGGGTCGATATGAATTGCTTAAGCCATGTTCTCACGATGCAATAAAATTTCTTAAAAATTCTATTTCATGAAATAAAATTTCAAGAAATAAACATGCACGGATACGATGTTGTTCACACGGTCAAAAATGGTTGAATTTTATATTATGAAATATTTTTGAAAATGGCGGATAAAGAATCTGTCAAAACTGTCTTGAGTGTAATCGCTCTATGTTCGATAATGAAGAAGACAAATAAAAAGAAACGTAAAAATTGGTCACGTAGGTGGCTGTTAAAACGTGATGATGGTGATGGCAGATATGTATTAGCCATTTTAGAAAATGAACTTAGGTTAAGTGACGCCAACTTTTTCAAAGGCGTTTTGCGAATTTTAAATCATTAATATTTCTTTCAAAGTTAATGTTCACCTTCTTTTTACTTTCTTATACGCAGTATAAGTAAGTATTGTAATCATGAAAAATTTCGAACTCGAGATTTTAACGGAAATATACGTTTTGACCTTCCCTGAATCGATTCCAACTATTTTTGGAATGACGTCCGTCTGTGTGTGTGTGTGTGTGTGTGTGTGTCTGTGTGTGTGTATGTGAGCGCTCTACAGCCCAAACGGCTAAAGGGAAAATTATGAAATTTTAAAATTAAGATTTGTATGTGCCTGGCATGAAAACCTCTTAATTTTGAAAACAATATTCCGACCGGAAGTGCATGTTTACTCTAGTCATTTTTTGCAGTTTCTGCAATTACTCAAAAATGGTTACAGTTACAGAAAATTTTTGTGAACAAAAATTAATGATATTTATATTTAGCACAACTTTTGTTTGAATTTTTTTTCCAAAAAAGTACTGGTTTCAAAATAAATTTCAGCTTATATATATTGTTGCATAAATCGTATCATCTGCGCCTGTCAATTGTTTAACAAAATAGACTTAAATAGTTTGAAATTTGACATTTAATATTTATTCTAAGATATATATTTAGTATTAAAGCGATCTAAAGGTCAGAACAAATATTATAATTTAGAAAAATAATGTAACTTCGTTGTGGTTAAACCCATATGCGTATAAGAAAGTTCGGTGCAAGACACTGCAGATGTTTATTTTTTGAAATTGACTTCATATTTTTTAACATCACACACAATATAATCTTCGGTCTTACTTGGTCGAAATGTTTTGAAAAACTAAATTCGAATCAAGAATCCATTGGAAAAATGGGGGTTTAGACCCCTCAAAAAGGTCAACAATTTTGAAATTAATTAATAATAAAGTAATTGACCATTGGTTTATTATATTGCAATAAAACGAATTTGCACGTTTGAGCACGTACATTCATTTAAATTTTATGAGCTAGTATAATATTTTTCAAAAAACACATGTTGGCGGGAACATAAAATATTTTTCTCGTGCTTAGAATTTTGAACATATGGAATATTCGCGCGTGCGCCATGTGACTTAAAACCGCCATGTGACTTGAAACCGATCTCTGATAGGTTAAAGCTGAATGTCGAGGAAACAGAATTGCAAGTTTTAGAACATGTTCTAATTTTAAGGACTTGCAGACATAACCTCTAAATGACATGATTTGGAATTTCTGATACAGAATTTCGTGTTGAAATTTGCAGAAATTTCTTAAAATTTCTTCGTGAGAACAAGGCTTTAGAAATTCATAAACTTGTACGTTCATCTGCAATTAAAATTAATTATTTTATTACCTATTAATTTACATTCTTTTTTTTGTCAATTTTTTTATACGTTTCATTTAAAAATGATATGGCATTAATTCTAGAATTTGGATTAGTGTCCTGGTTTCGAAACCGATTCTTAAAATTAATTCTAGGTTCCAAACATTAAATTGAGTTTTGCCTCTTGAATCTCGTAATACTGTTTAGAAACCGGAAATAAAATCGGTTTTATAAATCATATCTTAAAATGCTTGCTTTCACTTCCAGTAACCAATTCTAAGATCCCGATCCCAAAACCGATTATTAGATTTAGGATTTGTAACTCGTTCTATACCAATTGAATTTTTTTTTGCGTAAACATCGCAATCGTGTGCAATAAAGCTAAGGAAAATTAGTGTATTATCAACGTGGAAGCTAGAATAAGACAACTCTGTAATTGACGATCTTTGTGTTATTGTGTAATAATGAACACATCTACACATTTGTGTGTTGACTGCATACATACAAACATACACAACCGTAAGTCAATTTTTATCTAAAAAAATGGTAGAAATTCTCATCTTAGCAATTTTTCACCATTCCATAAATTTTTTTCATTAAAGCAGATTCAACATTTGTGCTCTTCTATTCCGCTTGCTCACAGCTTTCCTTTAGTACTACTCATTCCCAATTATGTTGATTCTTGTATTCCATAGATGACCATGCATTCTAACACCATTAATTTTTGACAATCTTTCATTCGACATTCTTTCAACATGACCATATCATACCTGGTTTTCACCTTTATACTTTACATAAATACATACATACATACTTGAATACATACATGCATACATACAGACATACATAAAATTGTAATGAATCGGGGATTCATTTTCGAATTTTATATTTAAGTATCTACGAGAGAATGTATCAAGATGCGCGTGATCAGTTTTAGTAGAGTCATGGTTTGTTTCTCTTATTTAAGGCCATGGATTAGCAATTTGTTTTCAAAATTCGTGTTATTTATTAACAAACCTTGATGCATTGTGCAGTATTACGGTGACTTTGAACCGGAGTTAGATTATTGTATATGTGTATATAGGGTAGCGAAGGTTCAAAAAAGGCTAGTCGAGCGAACGCCGTAACTCGAGCGCGATAGTTCTTAGGCACGATGACTAGGATCATATCGAATTTATTGCATTTGTTAAAAATACTTTAAACGCGTTTTTCTCTAAATAAGATTTCTTCGACTGGTGCCCAAGATTTCAAAAAAAGTACCAATTCTTGAAAATTCATAGATTTGCTTACAGACGATTTTGAATAGTGGAAAATTGCCGGTTTTTACTGTCTTATACGCAGTATAAGTAAGTATTGTAATCATGAAAAATTTCAATCTCGTTATTTTAACGGAAATATACGTTTTGACCTTTCCTGAATTGATTCCGACTATTTTTTGAATGACATCCGTCTCTGTGGATGTGTGTGTGAGAGAGCCTACAGCCTAAACGGTTGAAGATAAAATTATAAAACTTCAAACTTAAGATTTGTATATGCTTGGGCAGAAAATCTTCTATTTTAGAAAACAATATTCAAACTATAAGTGCGTGTTTACTCTAGTCATTTTTGCGGTTTCTGCGATTGCTCAAAAATGGATGCACGTACAGAATAATTGTATCATTAAATAGAAAAATAATAAAAATTTGATATGATTTAACCAATATGCGTAGAAGAACTGCAAATTTTTAATTATGTTTTCAAAACTTTTCCGTAGAAGACGAAGAAGATATAACTATATATTTTCTTACTCAATTTCGTATTTTTACTTTCTTATACGCAGTATAAGTAAGTATTGTAACCATGAAAAATTTCGATCTCGAGATTTTAACGGACCTTCCCTGAATTGAGTCTGACTATTTTTGAGATGACGTCTTTCTGTGTGTGTATGTGTGTGTGCGCGTGTGTGTGTGTGAGTCTGTCTGTGTGTATGTGTGCTCTACAGAGCGCACACACATACACACGCACACACACCCAGACACACGCACACAAACACACACACACAGACGGACGTCATTCCAAAAATAGTCGGTATCGATTAAGGGAAGATCAAAAAGTATATTTCCGTTAAAATATCGGGATCGATATTTTTCGTGATTACAATACTTAAGAGAGTCAAAATTGAAGTCAAAATATCTGAAGCACAATTTTCTTGTTTATCGCACGCATTGCACTATCCACTAATCTGAGTCAAAGATTTTATAAGAATATAAAATAAAATACAATAATCTATATGCTCCAAAAATTGAAATAATGAAATTTGTATCCATCGCCAAATAAATTAGATTATTGTAATAATATTTATTTAAAAATCTTTACGCTATGGTGACGAAAAAATTACTAATTTCGGTAAATCTGTGTAGTGCAAATACCGTGCATGTGCAATGTCACGTGGTCTGTGCAAATTGTATCATTCACCTGCGCAAATGTCATCTAAGGGCATAACCATACTTGCAATGCATACATTAACTGAAATGGTATTATCAACTCATTACCAATAATAATAAAATATGTTTTCGTCTTACATGATACTTAAAGATGTAAGGCATCAGGAACAATTCAATTTATTCTCGAGAAAACGATATTTAAGTTGTATTTTGAAGAGGAGATCGGGCGACAATCAGCGTACTGATATATATCAGGGGTGGCCAACAAGTCGATCGCGATCGACCGGTCGATCGCGAGACCAATTTTGGTCGATCACTCGCAAGTTCGGGGTTTGCGAAAAGTATCTCATAAAAACTTTTAACTTAAAAAGTACAAATACTTTTTATTCAAATGTTTTCTGTGATTAGCTCATAGAAAGGATATAATTTTTATATTATCATTATTTTTATTAGTTTGTTTTGACATTTGAAATGGTTTTATTAAGTTCTTTTTCTTTGCACTTTTGCAATTCTGTTTTCTATTTAAAGCTTTTGTTGGTAGATAACTTTTTTGCTGCTGCTACTTTTTGCTACCTATATAAAATTTATTTGAATTGGGATATTACAAAATCAGCATAATACTTCGGCTTATGATAAAAACTTATACAATACAATGTATTGAATACATATAAAAAAGTATATAAATGATGTTTACTTAATAAATCTGAAATACAGTGCGTTTAAAATTGACTTGTATTTACACTTCTGAGAAATTTATGACTATTAAAATAATAACATTTGAATTGCAAGCCATTAGGATTAATTCTTGGAATCTAATTTTGCAGAATATAGTGTTAAATTTTCATTCTGAAGTTAATGTTTGTACGCTACAGTCAATTTCTCTTGCGGATTGTTTCATTTGTAAGTATTAATGAAATATTAGTGTTCTTTAAATTAATTGGGCAAGTATATAAGAGATATATTTTAAATAAAATTATTTGAATCTTAATTAAATATTTATAAGCATTATTTAAAATAATAATTTAATTATTCGCAACTATTAAGTATGATTAGCTATTTCGTTTTATCGGCTAAACCTACACCAGGTATTAATTGTAATTTATATTGTTACTGTTTAATACTTTTGGTTAAAATTTGGAGGATTACCCCCCTGGTTCGAACCCGATATAATAACTTTTTTTTAATTTTTTTATGAAGAGGTTTGGGTTCAAGACCTAAGTTGAACAAATTTTTTTGTGTAAAATAAAGATGAAACTACGCAAATAAAATAACAAATGAATTTAGAATATCTAAATTAGACCGAATAAAACACCGAACTTAAATCCAATTTATTAACTCCGTAGAGCAATTAAAAACGCGTTCCATAGATTATTAATATTTCTTCTCCTCCAAATAAATTCAAATAAGTAGCCCTGCATTGTACCCCTAACTCTATTTTGGGGTTTCATTTTAATCTTCATACCATTCCACGTTCCCTCGATGTTATTTGTATGATATCCTTCAGAGTTTATAAAGCTAATTGAATGATTTACCCAATGATGCATATATAGGGAATTATCTTTGAATAAACAATATCCTTTCCACCCATCAGTTATGACTATGGAACCAGGGAGGACATGTTTTAAAATCAATTCGTTTAAAGTGACACTATCTCTCTTATCCACAACTATTGCGAACATTTTTCGTTCCTCAGAAATTTCCACACCTCCAAATACCCATTCTCCTTCAACCCTATGTCCCCTGTGGTATTTTCGCATGCCAAATTTGCTTTCATCAAGTTGCACGATGACATTTGGACCTCCAATCTTAATTTCACTCTGCTCCACCTGTAAGGCTATAGCCTTTCTAAACAACTTAAATATCCTGTTAATTGTATCTGATCCATGGCCTGTTAGAAGAAGAATTGACTTGACGGATACTTCACAGATCCACATATGCATCAAATAAATTAGATCATTTATTTTTATTTGCAAATTTTTGAATATAGTTTGCGTAAGAATATATCTTTCTATGTGTTTTTTTTCTGCATTTATACCTTAAAGAAAAGATTTGTTTCATTGAAGAACCATCAACAGGGCAACAAGGAATGTAGCATAAAATATTTTTGTCGTAAAAATATTGAATTGCCAGTTGCTCGTCATTGAAAAACTTTTCTAAGTCTTTACGCAAAGGAATCATAGGGTATATATTACTTTTAGTTTATATATTAAAAAAAATAAAAAAAAGTTATTATATCGGGTTCGAACCCAGGGGGTAATCCTCCAAATTTGATCCAATACTTTTATTACATGCCCTATTATTAAGTCGTATATTTTTTGCATTTTAGTATACCTATTTATGAACATGGATAGCAAACCAAAAAAATCGAAAACATATCATTTCAATGAAGAATGGGAAATTAACTATTTTTTTACGATGGTGAATGATAAATGTTGCTGCTTAATATGTCTTAGCTCGATAGCCATTGCTAAAAAGGGTAATTTGGAGAGACATTTCTTATCTTTACATAACAAGTATCAAACAGATTATCCACCAAATTCCGAATTACGAAAACGTAAAGTTCGGGATCTTAAAACTCAATTAACAAATCAACAAAATATTTTCAAAAAGCCAATATTGAAGTCACAAGCAGTAACAACTGCATCCTTCAAAGTAAGCTATCTATTAGCTAAAAAATGTAAACCATTTTCTGATGGTGAATTTGTAAAGGAAATGTTCTTGGAAATCTCGGATTCCCTTTTTAATGATTTTAAGAACAAGAGCGAAATTACTGCTGCAATTCAAGATCTACAACTGTCCCGAAACACAGTGATGCGACGAATCGAAAAGATGGGTGGAAATTTAAAGGAACAGTTACAAAATGATATTAACAGATGCTCTTGTTTTTCTCTTCAATGTGATGAATCGACAGATATAAGTGATACTGCACAGTTACTTGTTTTCATTCGTTTAGTTTTTGAAGATTTTACATCTAAAGAAGAATTGTTGGGTATGATTTCTTTGAAAGGAAGGACTAGAGGTGTAGATATATTCAACGGGTTTAAAAGTCTGCTTAATGATAAGAAAGTACCTCTTTTTAAATTAGTTTCAATAACAACGGATGGCGCAGCTGCAATGATAGGCCGCAAAAATGGATTTATAGCCCTATGTCGAAATGACGATGAATTCCCAGATTTTTTGAGTTACCACTGTATAATTCACCAGCAAGTATTATCCAGCAAGAGACTAAATACAAAAGAAGTAATGGACATCGCGTTTGAAATTGTTAATTCAATTCGTGGAAGTTCTCTCAAACGTCGTCTTTTTCAACTAAAACTCGATGAAGGTCAGTCTGATTTATTATTGCATACTGATGTAAGATGGCTAAGTAGAGGTAAATTTCTGCAACGATTTCGTGATTTATTGCCTGAAATAATAGAATTTCTTAATGAACAAGAGAAAAAATATGCATATTTAAATGACAAAACCTGGCTTAGTGACTTAGCATTCCTTACAGATTTTACTTCCATATTAAGCCATTTAAATTTAGAATTACAAGGTAAAAATAAAACAATAATTGATATGATTAGCAGCATAGATGCATATAAAACCAAATTTATTTTGTTGATAGAAGATTTACAACAAAATAATATGAACCATTTTCCAAATATGGCAGACAACTTACAAAAAAATAAAAATATTATTTATGAGATTGACAAGTACGTGGCCGAAATACAAAATGTAATGGAAGATTTTGAGAAGCGATTCCAAGATTTTAAAAAAATTAAAGAAATTGTGGAATTTACATCTTTTCCTTTCAAAAAAGATTTAATTGTGAAGGAAATTAGCAAAAAAATTGCAGACTTATTTGATATGGAGCAAAACGCCTTGGAAAATGAAATTATAATTTTACAATCTGATTTAATCTTACAAGCCAGAAAATTTGAAGAACATTTCTGGAAATATGTTAACCGAGAAAAGTATCCCAATATTATCACATGTAGCGAATATATTTATTCTTGCTTTGGATCTACGTATCTGTGCGAATCGGCATTTTCATATTTACAATTGACTAAAACTAAACTTCGTTCCGTCCTGACCGATTCTCATACTGAGGACTCATTGTTATTGTCTTTGTCAGGATATACTCCAAATTATGAAGCACTAGTAAAGGAAATGCAGACTCAGGTTTCTCATTAATTTAAAAAGTTTGAATGAATAAATGTTATTAATAAGTGCTCATGTTGTTTTAATTCCTCTGGACATAAGTTTTTTAACCCATTAAATAAATACTCATGTATGTAGATTATTTACCCCTTAATCATCAAAAACATCCCCTTCTTACCTAAAAAATAGGTCGATCGCGACACAATTTTAAAATAAAAAGTAGATCTTATGTGCACCAAAGTTGGCCACACCTGATATATATAAACATTCAATCAGAAACTACAGCTTTATCTTTAAACGCGATTTTCTCGAAATTATGTTCATACGCAATTTTTAGTTAAAAATCGTCCTCTTTTCTTGAATCGCGCATAATTTCTACAATAATCAATATTTTTTAATTCAACTAGGTAGTCCGAGAGCTTATGATTTGCAGATTTATAAACTTTTCACCTGATTGTTACTACTTTTAAAAATCTACATAGGTTGGACAACACTAGCGCCCCCAATTTCTTATATTACGATATAAAACATCTGCAGTGTCATGCACCGAACTTTCTTATACGCATTTGGGTTACACCATATCGTAGTTTCATTATTTATCTGATTTATAATATTTGTTCTAACCTTTAGATTGCTTTTACAGTAAATATATTTCTTTGAATAAATATTAAATGTCAAACTTCAAATTATGAAAGGCTATTTTGTTAAACAATTGACTGGCGCTGATGATACGATTTATGTAAAAATTTATATAATAAGCAGAAATTTATTTTGAAACCAGTACCCTTTTTGGAAAAAAAATTCGAACAAAAGTTGTGCTAAATATAAATACCTTTATTTTTTGTGCATACAATTTTTCTGTAATTGTTACCATTTTTGAGTAATTGCAGAAATTGCAAAAAATGACTAGAGTAAACAGGCACTTCCGCTTTGAATATTTTTTTCAAAAATAGAAGGTGCACACCCCAGGCATATGCAAATCTTAAGTTTAAAGTTATATATTTTTAGCTTCAGCCGTTCAGGCTGTAGAGAACATACACACACACACACACACACACACACACACACACACACACACACACACACACACACACACACACACACACACACACACACACACACACACACACACACACACACACACACACACACACACACACACACACACACACACACACACACACACACACACACACACACACACACACACACACACACACACACACACACACACACACACACACACACACACACACACACACACACACACACACACACACACACACACACACACACACACACACACACACACACACACACACACACACACACACACACACACACACACACACACACACACACACACACACACACACACACACACACACACACACACACACACACACACACACACACACACACACACACACACACACACACACACACACACACACACACACACACACACACACACACACACACACACACACACACACACACACACACACACACACACACACACACACACACACACACACACACACACACACACACACACACACACACACACACACACACACACACACACACACACACACACACACACACACACACACACACACACACACACACACACACACACACACACACACACACACACACACACACACACACACACACACACACACACACACACACACACACACACACACACACACACACACACACACACACACACACACACACACACACACACACACACACACACACACACACACACACACACACACACACACACACACACACACACACACACACACACACACACACACACACACACACACACACACACACACACACACACACACACACACACACACACACACACACACACACACACACACACACACACACACACACACACACACACACACACACACACACACACACACACACACACACACACACACACACACACACACACACACACACACACACACACACACACACACACACACACACACACACACACACACACACACACACACACACACACACACACACACACACACACACACACACACACACACACACACACACACACACACACACACACACACACACACACACACACACACACACACACACACACACACACACACACACACACACACACACACACACACACACACACACACACACACACACACACACACACACACACACACACACACACACACACACACACACACACACACACACACACACACACACACACACACACACACACACACACACACACACACACACACACACACACACACACACACACACACACACACACACACACACACACACACACACACACACACACACACACACACACACACACACACACACACACACACACACACACACACACACACACACACACACACACACACACACACACACACACACACACACACACACACACACACACACACACACACACACACACACAGATGGACGTCATTCCAAAAATGGTCGGAATCGATTCAGGGAAGGTCAAAACGTATATTTCCAGTAAAATCTCGAGTTCGAAATTTTTCATGATTACAATGCTTACTTATACTGCGTATAAGAAAGTAAAAACATTGATAATGCAGTCAAATACCTGTTTAATAAGGATCTGTAAACGATTTTTATACAAGATGTATACATTCGTCAGAAAAAAAATCTGAAAAAAGACCTTAATATTCTAGCTCTAAAGTAGCCTAACCCCTTAAACCGATTAGGCTGACACCGAAAAATTCAAACAACCACATACACACACAGGCCACAAATAGTCAAACTCGATTCAGGTTAATAGTATATTTAGTTCAAATCTCGAGATAGATTTTTTTCATGATAATCATACTTATTACTTAGTATAAGGAAGTAAAACGTATTAAAAATAAAAAATATTTGTTGTTCATAACTAATTTACAGCAATTTTACATCGAATTAAATCAATAATATCTTTCGGCAAATACAGAATGTTAAGTATATTTAAATATGTATACGAATCAATACAAAAACCACTTAAATAGTTGCGTACTTTATCCCTAGCAAAAAAAAACTTGGAACACATTGTATCTTGAGCAAACTAATAGCGTTATTATATATTTGCACCATCTCGTAATCTAACTCATTTTCTGAAATACTCTCCGTGAAACTAAAAGCCATAATATTATTTCGACACCGCTTTTTCAGCGAAGCACTTGGCGTACACAAATACATAATTAACACCAATAGTTGTAGCGTCTTTTTGCGGATTCGCCTTGTACCCGAAAACTGTTCAAACAAAGCTAACGGACTCACGCTTATACAAAATGATAATAACGTCGGAACTAAATTCGGGTATAAATCAGCTGCAAATATAATCAATTCTAAAACATCGAAATTCGCTTTGCCATCTTTGATTAAGATATCTAGTATTTCATACCGATTGTCGTAACCATAGAAATTTTGTATGAATGCCCGAAGTTCACACTGATACACGGGAATCTTAATTTGTAAAAATTTTCGTAAAATATCACACATGTTTATATCCTGTATATTTTTCACGAAACGTATACGATAGAAAAATATTTGCAAGATTTTAACGCGTTCATTAAACAATTGTAAGATGTTAGGATGGTTTAAAACTTTATATAAATTTTCAACACGATCTGGAAAGAACCAACCGAATTTCACCATCACTTTTAACAGATTATTGCACTCGGATAATCCAACAAGTACTCTAAAATCAGTTCTGTCCCATAACAATTCAAATAACTCAGTTTGTTGAGTGACAACTGATAAATGCAACGCGGTAGTTTCTCTGGCAATAACATTCACATTAGCACCTTTTAGTATTAACTCAACAGCAACATCAACACTGGCTACATCAACAGCTAACATTAGCGGAGTACATCCATCCCCATCGATTGCATCTATGTTCACTGCACTTTTACACAACAACTGTGATGTTTGCACACAATTACTCAACGCTGTATAATGCAAGGGAGTGTATCCGTTGAGTTCAGTTGCGTGTATATTCGCCTTGCGCTCGAGCAGTATTTTGGCTACGGCTACGTTCCCGGTACGACACGCTGCATGTAGCGGTGTGACGTCATCGATGCTCGCGGCATTAACATCGGCACCAGCATCCAAAATACCCGTGACTATATTTAAATTAATGTTTTCAAGTTCGCACGCTAGTAATAGACATGTTTTTCCTTCACTGCAACGGGAATTTATGGGAATACTATCTTTTTTTAAAAGATATTGAACCATATCGAAGCTTAAACAAATCATTATATTAGCTTAGAAATAAGTTATTGGATGTTTAATTACCTGTTTTGATTAACAGTAGCATGTAATAACGTCCACATCATTTCATTATTAACACCAATGGCACCTTTTTGAGATGTTAATATTGTTGTAAAATGCGCAAAATTGTCGTTGGCAATTATATCAAATAGTTCAAACATCCTGCTAATTTATTCTACGATATTTGTTTGTATACACAATAGTATTAGAATGAAATAATTACGTCCGTACAAGATTAATTTGTGCGTAGAATAGTTTTCGTTTATAGAAAACATTCTATATTTATATATCTCTGACGAATAGTGTTGCCAACTAGTATAAAGTATTTCAAGCTTTGATGTTAAAATGTTAATTTTTTTGTCTATTGATGTATCGTTGAAATTAACATGTAGCTGTAATATATGAATAAATTTCAATAGCCATTTTTTGTAGTAGTACGTGTTTTGAAAAATATTCTTAAATAAAAGTTATGTGAAATATTAATATCGCTTATTTTCATTCCAAATCATTTTGCTGTATTTACTACCGCTTTTACGTAATAGCAGAGACTGCAAAAATAGACTAGAGTAATCATGCACTTCCGGATGGAATATTCTTTTCAAAAATAAAAGGTTTTCTTGCCAGGCATATGCAAATCTTATGCTCAATCGTTTAGGCTATAGAGCGCACACAATACACATTCCAAAAATAGTCAGGCTCGATTCAGGGAAGGTCAAAAGATATATTTCCGTTAAAATCTCGAGATCGAAATTTATCATGATTACAATACTAACCTATACTGCATATAAGAAAGTAAAAATTAGCGCCGATTAGTTTAAATATGGAGCATCCATATATCTTCCGAGAGAGAGATTCTTCTGCGGTATCGAATAATACCGCCGTACGTGCATTTTTGAATTTATTCTGGCAAAACTTATGCTACTTGATTAAAAATTTTTTTAAAAATACATATTGATGTGCAGTTTTTGGTGAATATATTTATTTTTACTTTCTTATTTTAATGGAAATACTCGTTTCGACCTTCTCTAAATGGAGTCCGACTATTATTGGAATGACGTCTCTGTGTGTGTGTGTGTGTGTGTGTGTGTGTGTGTGTGTGTGTGTGTGTGTGTGTGTGTGTGTGTGTGTGTGTGTGTGCGTTTGCGTGTGAGCGACAGTGTGTGTGTGTGTGTGTGTGTGTGTATATGTCTACAGCCTAAACGGTTAAAGGTAAAATTATGAAACTTCCAAACCGGAAGTGCATGTTTACTCTAGTCATTTGCTGCGGTTTCTGCAATTACTCAATGGTTGCAGTTAAAGAAAAAATAATAAAAATAAAAATATAGCTATCAGCATTTTGTACAACCTTTATTTGAAACTTATTTTCCAAACAGGTACCGGAAACAAAAAATGGCTCTTGAAATTTCTTCTTATTATATTAATTTTTACATAAATCGTATCATCTGCGCCTGTCAATTGTTTATCAAAAGAATAAAATAGACTTAAATAATTTGAAGTTTTACATTTTATATTTACTCTAAGAAACATATTTAGTGTAAAAGAATTCCAAAGGTTAGAACAAATATTATAAATTAGAAAAATGTGATTTAACCAAAAGGAGTATAAGAAAGTTCAGTGAATGTGATATGCAATCTGAGCTACACCTCTGAGAGTTGGGTTGATAAAACAACGTTATTTTGATGGTTCATTGATTTCTTAATTCAATGTCAATAGATATTATGATTATCGTATAATTTATTTTCATTTATTGACTACCTTTACTTATTTTACTGTATTCTATATCAAATTATTTAATTTTATTCTATATGTTAAAGTTATGCTGGGAGATACTATGTGTAAATATGCCACACGGCGAAATTGAAAATTGAGAAAAATTTATCGAGTGTAAATATAGAACATATATATAGTATTTTGCTCTAAACTTTCTTATACCTATTTGTTTCAGATAAGAAAGATATTTAAATATCAATATTACGATAATTATAAAAATTTATGCTATGCTTATTTTTCACCAAAAATATTTTGTAGAATTTTAAATATCAAATTCCAAATTATATTAGTCTTTTTGCTTTTCTGTTAAACAGGCACACAAATAATATAAAAATATATTTAAATAACCATTTTCTTATAACCGGTAGCGTAATGATGAAGTTGTACAAAATATTATTATCTCTAACATTTCTTTTAACTAACTAATTGAAGCAAGTGCAATCGTTTTTGAGTTATTGCAGAAACCTGAAACACTTACCTACTAGGATAAACATGCACTTCTGGTTTGAATATACTATCAATATATGATGATTTCTTAAATGGTATATACAAATCTCAAGCTTGAAGTTCCATAATTATACCTTCAACCATTTAAGCTGTAGTGCGCCCACACACACAGACGTCATTCCAAAAATAGTCAAAATTGATACAGAATAGTTTAAAAAAGCACCAATTTATTAAAGAGCTATGAGTATTAAAATAACCAGTTAAAATAAGCTGAAAATCTTATTTAAAAAAAGGGCATTATTTGTCTGGTTTAAGGGGGTACGCCACTTTGAGCTCTGAAAAAATAGGACATTTTCGTGATTTTTTTCGGCATTCAAGCAGGTCAGGAAGGTAATT
This sequence comes from Nebria brevicollis, assembly GCA_944738965.1. Taxonomy (NCBI): domain Eukaryota; kingdom Metazoa; phylum Arthropoda; class Insecta; order Coleoptera; family Carabidae; genus Nebria; species Nebria brevicollis. Next base: position 3,384,293 of record OX122908.1, read on the forward strand.
CCATTTTAAAAGTTTTATTCACTGATATTTCGTCTTTAAATTTTATTTTTTTCGCGAGGACCACGGTAACCCTGTGGCCACTGCATCAAGTCGCGCAATCGTTCGCCAGCGCGGGACCGCTCAACGGCGAGGAGATTTGTGGTCCCCCATGTCATTTAGGAGTAAAAATCGGTACAGAACGTTATTCTACACAATATTTAGGTTGTAAATACACGAGCTTTTTGCGAATAATTTATTTTTACGATCATGGTGGCCTACTGAAAAAAGTTCATTTTTTCCCCAGAAAATTCGTCACAAAATCAGCAGAACCTGCATTATTCGCATAATGCCGTGAAGCCCGTCAATCTCAGGCAGCAATACTGGTCGCAATGTCCACCACTGCCTTCCCACTATGGAGAATTTTTGGAGCCATCTGCCAGAGTGTCGCGCTGAAACTTTCGTTTGGATTTTGCGTGAAGCCGCCTAGGCATCGTTGCAGCAAGTCATCCCGGTTCAGTTCTGTGTAGACAGGACGGAGAGCATCGAAAATTTCTTTCTTCATCGCTGGTTTGTTAAACTTTTTAAAATTTTCATAATTTTCAATATCCTCAAAAATGTTTAAATTCTAATGATCAGTGTCAGACAGATATTTTATTTTAGTTGTCGTTTTATCTAAACAAACATACCTACTAGGCAAAAGAAAGTTTTATGCGGAATACTGAACATATTTTATAATTGGAATCTTATTAGAATTAGAATTTAACGGTATTGATCATCAACGAGTTTAAAAACAAATAAATACGATTCAAACGCTACTCAATGTAAAATTTTCTTTACCATTACCAAAAATCTAAAATAACAGTAATATTTGAAGTTCTTTAAATTAAATAAAATACTTTTTCAGTTGTCACTGGAGCTACAGATGGATTGGGAAAGGCGTATTTAGAAAACTTGGCAGCTAAAGGAATGTACATAATAATAATATGTCGATCTCAAGAAAAATTGGAGAATGTTGCGAAGGAAATAGGTAACTATATTTTTCATTAATATCGTTTTCATCCTAATCATATATCCTCATAGTTTTTTATTTGACAAGCAATCAATTTATAAATTTATATCTCAAATATTACGATGCATAGTTGGCTATTTATTGATATAACATTATATTTAGGTAGAATATATAAATTAAAAAATCATAAGTTTTTTTTTGTTTCGCTTTAAAATAATAATATATCTTAGAGCTGTTTACATTTTCAAGGACTCCGTAAATTATTATGAAATTTCCGAAAAGAATTATCGTGAAAGATTTTAAAGGTTTTACATTGTACATACATTTTGTAAGATATATACTGATATGCAGTAGAAGGGGTTCTACTATTATATTGACACATGTATGTTAAGTTTTGCACATTATTGTAATTATGGTTGCCTATCTCAATTGAATAATATAATAAAATAAAAGTTTACCTACAAACAAAAAAGAAATTCAAAGATAATAAAAGTGTCACACAGACGAAACATAATATTAAAAGTCTTCATAAACATAAACGTATCATTAATATATTGTATCGCTAATCTATATCTATTTAACTATCAAATGGGCAATGGGCCAAGACAATAGATAGAAATAGTTTCTGTGCAAAGTTTCGCGCGGTTTATTCGTATATTTTATAAAAATATAGGATAAGTTGTATATTATTATTGCGAGAATATTCGGAATAATTTTAAGACTTTTTTTACTTTCCAACAAATTATAGAAACCAAACTTCAATATGAATTTCTTCTATTTTATTTTATATGTATAGTGACATAATAAAATGAAACTGCTATTTTAATAATATCTTATCTATAATGATTAATATCTTTATTTCACTCCGATCAGAGTGAAATATATATCGTAATTTTTAGCGTAACTGTGAGAATTTTTCTAATACGTGTATTATATGTATCCATCTTCCGGCAAGCTGTACCTCCTTATGAATTTAGTGTATACGACTACGTGTATTTTTTTAAGGGGAATATAAACCTGTGAAATTTTCAACTGAAAAATGTGATTTCCGTTTTGACGTTTTCTATGACACTGTTAGAGATATCGCTTTCAACTTTTAATGTCACACTAACAAAGATTCAAAATACAATATAAGTGAAACAAAGTTGCAAAAATTTGTTCATGACATTAGCAAATAATTAACAAATAAAGTCAAACTTAGCGATTTATTTTTAATGTATTTCGACAATATTTTTCAAAATGTTTTCCACTGAAGTTGGACTTTGAGTCTTTCTTAGTACGCTAGTGCAAAAATCAGAACGCTATTTTCAGTTATTGTTGAGAAAACGTAAAAATGCCAAATCATTTTTTGACTATTTTGCGGACAATCCAATCTAAAATTCGGTTCTATTTACTAACAAGTAAAGCGTGCCAGTATCCCCACTCCTACTACGGCTGAGAGATACTATGGTGCTGTGGCAGGGAAAACTTTTAAAAATTATCTGCAATGTCTTACACAGAACTTTCTAATACGCATTTTATTTAGATCATATCATATTTTTATTATTTTTCTAATTTATAATATTTTGCTAACCATCGAAACAGTTTTCCCCTTAATATATTGCTTATAATAATTATTAAATGTCAAATTCCAAATTATTCGAGCCTATATTGTTTTTACTTTCTTATACGCAGTATAAGTAAGTATTGTAATCATGAAAAATTTCGATCTCGAGATTTTAACGGAAATATACCTTTTGAACTTCCCTAAATCGATTCCAACTAGTTTTGGAATGACGCCTGTATGTGTGTGTGTGTGTGTCTGTGTGTGTGTGTATGTGTGTGTGTGTATGTGTGTGTATGTTCACTAAAGCCTAAACGGTTGAAGCTAAAATTATGAAACAATAAACTTAAGAGTTGCATATGTCTGGGGTGTGCACCTCCTATTTTTGAAAAAAATATTCAAAACGTGCCTATTTACTCATTTTTTGCACTTTGTGCAATTACTCAAAAATGGTTACAGTTACAGAAAAATTTTATGAACAAAAATTAAAGGTATTTATATTTAGCACAACTTTTGTTTGAAATCTTTTTCCAAAAAGAGTACACATTTCAAAATAAATTTCTGCTTATTATATATATTTTTAGATAAATCGTATCACCTGCGCCTGTCAATTGTTTAACAAAATAGACTTAAATAATTTGAAGTTTGACGTTTTATGTTTATTCTAAGAAATATAAATAAATAATTTAAACACTTGGTTAAGTTTCACAGGTTTTTATTTAAAACGACAATTGTTTCGACTCATCTTCAGGTTGTAACGGTCGGAATTTTTCGTTATCTCTCGCGCGAGTATTACTCAGCGGTGCCGGGTTCAGAGAGAGAATCGGAGCAAAAGAAATAATAAAACTGACGTGTTTCGTTTACACATAAAAATATAAATGTTTATTTAACCCTCTTAAAACTAATACAATATATATATATATATATATATATATATATATATATATATATATATATATATATATATATATATATATCCATGTACAATCTTAGAAACTAAAACTTAACTAAATGCCTTAACTAAACACCCTAACTAAAATAATAAATGAAAAGTATGATAGAAAACAAGCATGCATCGCAATCTAAACCCGTATCGTGCACGCTCGCGGTGCGGTGAGCGCGTTGCTGATCTGGGATCTGGTGCTAGGTCGCCTCGCTAGATTGATGGGTGCAAGGAGACGAGAACACCCGTATCGGGATCTGGTGCTAGGACCGAGTACCCCCGGTGATGACTGGGTACACTAAATTACAACAGGTAGGTCTGGTGGAACGAGAACACCCGTATCAGGAGCGGGTACTGGGACCGAGGACACCCGTTGATGATTGGGTACACCCAATCACGGCAGGTAGGTCTGGTGAAACGAGAACGCCCGTCTGGTGAATCGGTATACGGAACCGAGTGCACCCGGTGATCAGGTAAGTAGCGAGAAAGTTCCGGACTGTGGGCCTCAAACAAATCTCTGGTAAGGTAAGTCGGTAGGTAGGCAGGTAGTGAGATCCCTACTCGGACAGAGCTGGATGTGATCTCTCGTTGAACGTGCATGCTGCTGCTTATATGGCCCCGGAAAGCCCACAGCGGAGCGCTCCCACTCCGCTGAGTGGAGTGGGGGTGCAGCGCTGTGGTTACTGCGTTGATGCATGGTTGCTGGTGTCGCACGCATCGCGGGTGAGGAAGAATAATCGGGTATGACTCTGTATATGTGTTTTATTCTGGTATCGTCTAATAAATGCAAAATATAACATAAAATAAACGGACAAACGGTATTCCATATTAGGGTCCACAATCAATACGAAACTTTAATTATAAAAATACATTTAAATCATAAAACTACTCTAGTATAAATTATTAAACAAAAAATAAAACAATATTTGATTCAGGAACGGGGCAAAATGATGCACCGTTACAAGGTCTAATACATTTTACTCTATTTACATGTTTATATATAGGTCTTATTATCTAAATTTTATATTAAGGAGTGGGGAGTTACTGACATCAACTTGTTCATTGACAATGGGTTTTGAAGTATTTACTGCTTTTCTTATTTCTAGATTTTCCAGGTAATTTAATTTTAAGCTATTGTTTTCAAAGTGTAAGATTTTAAGTTCTGCAAGAGAATGGTTATATTGTTTACAATGTTGGGATATTCCCGTTAAGTTGGTGTCGGTACCTATTGCTTTCATATGTTCTTTTAATCGGATTGCGAAATTTCTACGGGTTTGGCCTATATATAATGCTTCACAGTCTTTGCAATTTATTTGATAGACGCCGGTTTTATTTAATTTATCTGTTGAGGGTTTCTGATTATTTAATCTTTTTCCTAACGTTATTTTGTTGCTACTTATGGTTTTTATGTCAAGTTTTTTTAAATGCGTTGAAATTGTTGGAGTGGTTTTGGGAATGTAATTAAGATAGTACCAGTGTGTAGTCTTTGATTCTTGTGATGGTGTGTAGATTTCTTGAATGATTTGTTTTTTATTCTTTTTCTTTAATAATTTGTCTATTAACTCTATTGAATAGCCATTGTTAATAGCAATTTGTTTTATTGTGTTGACTTCATCTTTATAATTTATTTCATTTAAAGGGATATTTACTAGTCTATGTAACATTCTATGGAATGCAGACATTTTAATTATATGAGATTGGTTAGAGTTGGCTGGTATAATGGTATCGGTAAATGTTGGTTTTCTATATATGTTGTATTCGAATTGGTTATTATTGTTGGTTATTGTTATGTCGAGGAAATATTCTAAGGAATATATTTACTGTAAAAGCGATCTAAAGGTTAGAACAAATATTATAAATTAGAAAAATAATGTAACTACGATATGGCTTAACCCATATGCGTATAAGAAAGTTCGGTGCATGACACTGCAGATATTTTTTGTTAAACAATTGACAGGCGCAGATGATACGATGAATGTAATGTAAAAATTATTTTGAAACTAGTACACTTTTTGAAAAACATTTTCAAATAAAATTTATGAGAAATATTAATATCTTAAATTTTTATCTTACCCATTGAGGGTCTAGAAACAATAATGGGACATGCGTTTCAACATACCGCCGCACGCGACGTTTCCCGAGCGCGTAGCGCGATTATTATTAAATACTCGTAATTCTGGCTATTATCATTATTTTGATCTGTAACTGTTCCAAAATCTTCCTCATACATCAAGGAACAACTTACCTTTTATATTTTTTTTTGAAAAGATTAGGTCAGTAATGCGATAATACACAAGAGAACCCTTACCCGCCAAGAGAAAGTCAGTTTTTAAAGTGTTTGCCACATATACAAATAATTTACTCTATTTGCAGCGTCAAAGTATAGATGCGATACTAAAATTATTCAAGCTGATTTCACAAATACCAAAGATATTTACAAGCACATTGAAGATAAGCTTCAAGGGTTGCACATAGGAGTTCTAGTCAATAATGTCGGACTTCGACAAAAGAACCATTCCTTAAATTCACTGGACTGCTGGGACTACAGTAAGAAATAGTACGATGAAGAACACGCTGAAGCGAGAAGGGGTGTTGGAGAGAAGAGCGCGCACAGCATGTTTAAAACAGCGTGGTCGAGTTGGCTTTTCATGACAACAGCGATGTGCAGATATATAAATAAAAACAAAAACAGTTGTTATTTTTCTAATATAAATAATAGGGTCGAAAACCATCAGTCGGAATGCCAAAGGAATCATACCGGATCGGCGGGGAAGATGGAGGTTGACTCGGCTATTGAAATGTTTCAACGATCCGAACATCTGTACAACGTCAAGTACGGTAGATACATCGGCGACGGCGATTCTAAAACCTACAATGGTAACATTGATGCCAAGCCATAAGGCGATTTCAATATCACTAAGAAAGAGTGCATTGATCATGTACAGAAGAGAATGGGAACTCGACTAAGAAAATTAAAGAAGAGCACTAAAGGTCTGGGAGGCCGTGGAAATTTGACTGGCAAACTCATCGATGAATTGTCTATTTATTACGGCCTTGCTAATCAGAAGAAATCCGGAATAGGTTGAAAAAATGCGAAATGATATTTACGCAACACAAGAGAACAAAAGGTCAACCGACGACAACCCGCAACACGATAAATGTCCGACTGGAAGAATATCGTGGTGCTCTTGGCAACAAGCGCAAGCTTCAGGTACAATAGATGAATATACGCACGTACCTGCAATACACGACGTTTTCAAAGCCATAAAACCGATTTACGACAACCTCAGTTCAGACAACCTTTTGTCTCGCTGCTTGGGAGGATTTACACAAAATCCAAATGAATCGTTCAATTCAATTGCTTGGTCAATCGTTCCGAAAGCGGTTTCAAGCAGAAAGAAGATTGTGGATATTGAAAGAAATATTGCGGTTATAACATTTAATGATTATCCGGTTAAATGACGGTCAGAGTTGTTCTCGGAATCACCGTTGGTCGTCAATGCTTCGATTTCTGTATGGAAACGGCAAGAAAAAAAAATCGAGAGAAGAGAAATCGACGCAGAAGGCTAGTTATACGGTGCTAGGATAGCAGAGTAGAGGTAAAAATTGTGAAACTTTAAACGCGGTCTTCTCGAAACTATGTTTTCAAAAACGACTAGCAGTAGAACTCGAGTAATTTTTATCCGATTGACTTGAAATTCTGACTGTATCTTCTTAGATAGATTATCTACCGAAGTCCACACGGTTCTTTAATTTGATAAACAATTACAATTGTTATGGACAAATTAAAACCGATTTGTTAGTCGAAAAATCGTTCCTTTATTTCAAAGTGTTCTCAAATTTTCAAAAATCAAGATTTCTGAATATCCTTCTGTAGCTATATTCGTGTACATCATGAAAAAAAATTTTCATTATTCCAGATACATTCGTTGAGGACTTCTACTGCTAGCCGCGGGACGCCTACACAAATTCGACGTTCGCTCTGTGCACTGCTGAGCCGCCATTTTGTCATAAAAATGAAAATAAAAAATGTTTCACCTCAAGACACTTTCAATAAATCATAATAATTTTGAATTATTCGGTTTTTTAATAAAGACACAAAAAACTTCTCATTTTTTGCTTCCCACTAGATATTACTCCCTATATACTCCAATGAATAATTTAAGATCAAAAATTTTTTTTCGATTTTTGGATAGTGCAAAGGTGTTATCCTGCTTTAATTAATATAATAACCGCAATGACTTGTACTGAAAATTCTTATACAAGTTTGTTTATATAAGATTTAACGAGCCTACGGGGTTTGCCAGAATATAGTAACGAAATACGCGTCACCAATGTAAATAATTCAGAACAGTTCCGAAAGCTCCACAGAACCTTCAAATTTCTAGAACCCTCTACGCAGTTATACATATAGACTGCCTGGGCAGTCAGTACCAGTTAGAAATCAGTGTTCGATTTGAGTCACTAATCAGTGCTCATTCTAAGTTAAGGGGTAATTTCACTTTTTTTAGCGAAAAAAAAAAAAAAAGTCATGTTTTTCTAATTTAATTTATCTTAATAGAGATTAAATATATTTAATAAATGATTTTGCTATCATTCAAGTAAAAAAAAATAAAAATTTATAATATTTTTCAATGCTACAGCGGACGTTAAAGTGGAGGCTGCTAAATTTTTCTGATTTTCGGTAGACACCATAACTTAAGTTTAAATGTTCAGAAAAAAAAGTAGTTTTAAAGAGGATACTTCAATCTTGTCCGTTAACTAGGATCTTTACGAAGAAATAATTTTTAAGAAAATGATGAGCATCTAAAAATAAAGTTTGAAAAATCATCATTTTTTTATACTTCGAACTATAAAAAAATGTATTAAAAATGAATGAAAATAGTTTATCCTTGTTCACGGACTAGAAAACTTATCAATAAATAATATGGAATTAACTTCTTCAAAATCGGATTAAAATTACTCGAGATATCATGGCAACCGTTTTGTAAAACGTAGTTTCGAGATAAACAAACGCATTTAAAAATTCAGTGAGAGGGATCACGCTCTATCGAAAGTAACGGTTTTAATAAAATTACACGTAAACATGAAAACAAGTATAACTATAAAAGCTGTTGGAATTTCAAACTGATATTTTTATCACATGTTCTTGAAACTCATAGCAACAAAAATAAATAAATAAAAATTGTTTTTTTGGAAAAAAAAGTGAAAGTACCTTTTAATACAACGAAAGGTGATTTGAATAGATAAATAACAAACTGGAGAGGGAAATAATCGTATTTAAATATATATAGGATGGTGTATAATTAAATAATTGTTCAATGAGTGTTATAATATCAATTTTAGTGTATTTAATAAATTATTTAATAGCATTTAAGTAAAAATTTGATTTCAATTTCATATGTTTTATGGGGATTTTATAATGGTATATATTTATATACGTATGTACAATAGTGTCTATTTATTTAATTATTGTAATCATGTCATCTGTATGTGTATTTAGAAAAGATAATTAGGGTTCGAATGCTCTAAGCCCCTTTAATGTGCTTTATGTGAAACTTATAATAACAAATAATTATAATAACGCATACTTGTATATAACACTTATTACCCATGTTAGTTATTATTGTACAGAATCGTTTTACAGATATTAATATTAGTATATCTTTAAGTATTAGGATTTAATTCAATAGACTCCTCAGGTTTTTAATTCGTCTTAGCACCGCTAAAATATTCTTCCATCCCCATCAACGTTTTCCCTTTCGTCTCCGGCAAAAAAAAGTAAACAAAAACAGTCCCTATCAAAGATACTCCACCAAAAAACGCATATAAACTATAATTCTCCATAGCTTCCTTCATGTTCGGGTAAGTTTTCACCGCGACAAAATTACAAACAAAACAAAAACACATCGTTAGTCCGCCAGCTAAGCCGCGTACTTTCGTCGGATACATTTCCCCAATCATCGCGAACGGAATCGGTAAAAATCCAAACGAACTCGTAAAAAAATATACTACAATCAACACAATTGGTAACCAATTTAAATTCGCCGTCGTCGACTGACTAACCGTGCCTATCTTGACCGCATACAAATATCCTGATAACACTATAATAGTCACCGTCATACTCGCACCGGAAACAATAGACGGGAAGCGTCTCCCATATCGTTTGCAAAGCGGCCCCACCATAAACGACGCTACCACGCGCGAAATGCCGATTATCACCGTTGATAAATAGGGATCTATAGCAACACCGGTTTCTCGTACTATTTCTACTGCATAGAACACCATTACGACTGAGCCAGAGAATCGTTGGAAGAAAAAGAACGCCGTTAGGATGAGAAATGGCTTCATGCAGTTTGGTTTTAAGAAATAATTCAATTTTCTCTTGCAACGCGTTATAAAACTTTTCGGCGTTGCATTCGCGCTTCGGTTATTTTGCACGTTCGCGATCATCATTTCAATTTCATCCTTGATGTATTGTGAGTCGGTTGTAGTCCGCCAGATTTTCGCTAATGATTCTGTCGCTTCGTCATTTCGATACTTTGATACTAACCACTGCGGGGATTCTGGCATTACAAAATATAAAATTATTATCGCTAAGGTTGGGATTATAATTGTAATTCCTGCTGATATTCTCCATTTCTCCTGAAATAGATTTTTTATTGTTGTTGTGTTTACAAATAGATGCATAGAATGCAACTTACTCTTAAAAAGAATCCTAATACAAAAACGATTAATCCGCCGATTGCAATACATACAGTTGACCAGGTGGTTAGTACTGCTCTTATTTTTGGTCAAATTTGTCAACACTCCCAGGAGTATCTGAATAAATATTATAAATGTATACACCTGATTAATACTGCATTGACTCACCTGCATGAACGTTGGTTGCTTAGTATCTCTAGGATTGCATGTGATTGTTATTTTATCTGAAGTAAAACCATACATTCATAAATGGGGTGGTAAAACTCTCTTTATCAACTTCTTCATACTTATTCCACTGGCTTCCAACTTTTCATTGTTAATCTCAACTTATAATTAATATAAATAAACAACAAAAATCAAATAAAATTTCTCTTGTCTTAATTTTGTTATAAAAGTAAAAAATTACTTTTTAACGGAGGGCAACTTATACTCTTATTACATATTCCCAAATATATATGTATGCACAATTGTTTTAATATATATGTCGGTAAATCTGTCGAATAGAATGGAATATACCTACATATAAACTTACCGTTCTTGGGAATACTCCGAAATATTAAAAAATATTATCGAACTACATAAAACGATCTACCTATAATTAATAAATAAATGATCACTATTAGTTTAATTTCCTTAAAGTTACAATCAGAACATTTTCTTGTGAGCAACATAGTTGTAATAATTCGTTTATTTTTATTATATATACTTACAAACTAATTAAAATAATAAATTCAGATACATAACACTCTTAGATAAAGAACAGCGATAATTGTAATCATTTTTTATTTCATCAGAATCGTACTCAATTCAGAATGAATATTTTTTGAGATAAATGACTATTCGTGATCGAAATTAACAACTCGCTATCTGGCGGTGAAACTAATGTACTACAAAAATTGGTCATTACGCCCGGCATTAATGTACCAAACAGCTGTTTGTTCCACTAATGGCCAGCTGTCATTTTTTTATAAATATCCAAGGAACAAAATATCTATCATATTTGACGAAGTAAATTCTTCGGATAATTCACAAATACTTTGTAAATAGCAGTTGCAATCAGAATACACATTTAAGAACACAAAATAAAAGATTCTGACTTCAAGAGTTATTCGTTTTGGCAAAGAACAATTATAATCAGTTCACTTTAAAAGATATTTCACTTTGCTGGCTTTCGCGTGTCCAATCATAGCCTCAATCTCAACTGTCAAATACGTTGGTCATTACGCCAGGCATTTTTATTAACGCTACTAGCGCCGCCAACGATAATTTCGATCACGAATAGCATTTTTTATATGGAGCCTATTAGCAAATTGACCTTCACTAAATATAGTTCACAAGTCAATTGCAAAAGAATTAAATAAATGTATGTCTTGATTTAAATTATATTTGCTTTGGCTTTTATGTTGAAGGTGATTTAAGATTACATTTTAATATCATGTTAAATAAATAGTTATTTATTTGTTTCGTTTTTACTTTGTTACACAAAGTATTATTAAGTATTGTAATATTAAGTTTGTGTGTGTGTGTGTGTGTGTGTGTGTGCGCGCGCGCATGTGTGCGTGTGTGAGTGTGTGAGTGTGTGTGCACGTGTGCGTGTGTGCGCGTGCGTGTGCGTGTCTGTATGTGTCTGTGTGTGTCTGTGTGTGTGTCTGTGTGTGTCTGTGTGTGTCTGTGTGTGTGTGTGTGTCTGTGTGTGTGTGTGGCTGTGTGTGGCTGTGTGTCCGTGTGCGAGTCTGTCTGTGTGTATGTGCGCTCTACAGCCAAAACGGTACAATATACAGTTATGAATCTTCAAACTTAAGATTTGTATGTGTCTGGCAATAAAACCTCCTATTTTGAAAAGCATATTCCAACAGGAAGTGCATGTTTACTCTATTCATTTTTTGCATTATCTGCTATAACTCAAAAACGGTAGTTTTTACAGCAAAATTTTAAGAATAAGAATAAAAGATATTGATATTTCGCATAACTTTTATTTGAAAATATTTTTCAAATAAGGTACTGGTTACTAAAAATAGAGTGTTTTTTCAATATTCTGCAATATTCAAAAACGGAAGTACTCACAGCAAAATTAGCAAGAATGAAAATAAAAGATATTAATATTACGCATAACTTTTATTTGAAAAGTATTTTCAGAAAAGGTACCGGTTACAACAAAAATTGGTTTATTTTCAATATTACATTCAATACTTCTCACGTCTAGTAGCGGAGGTTAGGTCTATATATTTCACCTCCGCTAGTAGTTGATCTGGTCGTCACGTCATGTCTATCGCTAATCTACAGACAAGTATATACTGTCGTATAACGTAAAGCAGCGCTTAATATTGTAGTGCTACCTCCGCACTAAAAGTGGCTACTATAATGATGTCATACGCTATGCCACGACTAACTGAAATCTCAGTTTCCGTTTTATGTCGATAAGAAATCTGATCTCTTGAATGGTTCGTGTATTGTTGCTGATTGTTTCATTTGTATACAATTGCGGATATATTTAGCGGACGATATTTTTGTTATGTTTATCAAAATTTCAAATTTCCTTAAAAATAATATAAGATATCTGAGCAGAAGTGTGTTAATATACTTTCGTATACGTTAATATAGTTTCGTACACTCATTTTGGATAGATCATTAGAATTTATAAAACACTTTAAATTTTACAATATTTTTTTAATTCTAACGAACTAATTAAAATGCGTATAAGAAAGTTCAGTGACAGACACGTCAGCTTTTTCAAGATTGTATTAGTTACTACAAAGTTTATGGCTTTGACTATAAGTATATTTAAAAATTCATGGTGGCACTCGTAACACCAACTCTTGGTACAAAAACGAACTATATGCACGCGCCATGCGTAGTTCCATCTAAGTTGTTTATTGTATATATAGATGGCGATACATACAGCGCTCTTACGTGGGAATTTGAAACACGATCAAACAGTTTCGGCAATTTTTAACAAGATTCCTTAGCATGGTAGTAAGTTACACGTGTGTTGAGATTTTTTATTTCTGTGTAATCGTTGCGCATAAAACATTAAACAATATATTATGTGTCTCAAATTCCTAAATTGCCTTTTACAAAACTACCACAGGCAACCACCTCAACATCTAGTGTTAAGTTAAAGTCAATCCATTGAAGAACGATCCATAATCGTCAAGAAAAGCCAAAACTGCAGCAGGTATTTACATATTTTAAAAATACATGTATTTAAATTTAATAAAATTCGATTATTGTTAAAAACATTCAGTTTTATACGACGTATCTTTTTTCACACTTTCTTCAATTTAAGTACAAAAAACCACATTTATTAAAAATTTTAATATAATTTCAAATAAAGAAAATTAAAATGTCGATTGTATTTATGTTTAAGTGTTTAATACTCTATCTAGGACGCGCCAGAAGTGAGAGATACGATATGTAGAAAAATTGTATATATATTTTCATTTATGTTCCCCAAAATTTTTACAATTTGCATTGGTAACTCGACCAGGCTTGAGTGAGCATGAATGTGATTGTTGAGGCTGACCTTGATAAATTTCATTATACGCGAATTGTTCAACAGTAAACAGCTCGTTAAAATGCCTCGAGGCGTTAATATTTCGATTGATCTAAAAAATCGTATTGTAAATGCATATAATAATGGTGAAAAGCAAATTTTAATTAATCGCCGTTTTGGGGTATCGAAGTCTGTAGTATCAATAATTAATTATAAAGTGCTGGGTGTTGTTGTGAACTTAAAGGGTTATACTACACAGCAAATTTTTATTTTTATTGGCTTAAATTATGGATAAACTATTTAAAAATTATATTCAAAAACTATTTTGGGAGACAAGCTATGAAAAAGAATTTTTATAGCTTATTTTCCGAGACACTCTGAAACGTTTGAAAAGACCGCTCAGCTACGCGCAGCATTTACAGGATATTACCAGGGATTAGTAGTACTAATCTCTGATATTACAAACCTCTTCGTAGTTTTTACCGGTACAAATCAGTTATACTTCTTCGAAATATATATAGTTGCCGTTAGTAAATCAAAAATAAACCCATAGGACACCCCAGTTACCGTTGTAATGACGTTAAACACGCAGCAAGCAGTTCCACGTGCTACTCCGAGTTACGCGTTTCGAGAAAAACGCGTTTTTCTCGAAACTGTCTTTTTGAAATTGGCGTGCAGCGTAGCTCGCTCTATTTTTATCGGATTTACTTGAAAATTCAATTGTAGCTTCTTAGATAGATTATCTATCGAAGTACACGAAGTTATATTGATAAATAATTACATTTGCAATAAACAATTTAAGGTCGATTTTTTGCCAAAAAATTCTGCAATGCCATTTTATAATGAAATCAATAAATAATTGAGTTGTATTATTGTTTTAATACGGACTTATGGAAATTAGTGTTGTGATTTGTTTCTTGATTTTAAATAGATAGTTCTTTATCATTTAGATGTGTTGTCTATGTGTATCCACGCATATTTTGTCTCGAGTGTTCTATTGCTACATGGCTTTGAACATCTATTATAAGTCTCAGTATAATCTCGATCTTGTAGCAATTGATTTCAGTATTGTTGATAAAATTTAAATATAGTCTCGATCTAATATCGATACATAATCACGTCGACACAAATCTCGTATCGATAGATACGATGTGTGCATTACCCCCAAAAAATGCTTACAGTTGAAAAAAAAACATTTAGCTGTCAAAGCAAATCCATTTTATTCTTATCTTTCTTGAACATTTATTAATATAAAAACATCTGCAGGGTCATGCACCGAACTTTCTTATACGCATATGGGTTAAACCACATCGTAGTTACATTATTTTTCAAAAATATAATATTTGTTCTAACCTTTAGATCGATTTAACACTAAATATATACCTTAGAATAAATAATAAATGTCAAACTTCAAATTATTTAAGACTATTTTGTTGAACAATTGACAGGCGCAGATGAAACGATTTATGTAACAATATATATAATAAGCAGAAATTTATTTTGAAACCAGTACTATTTTAGGAAAAAAGATTCAAACAAAAGTTGTGCAAAATATATATATCATTAATTTTTGTTTACAAAAATTTTCTGTAACTGTAACCATTTTTGAGTAATTGCAGAAACTGCAAAAAATGAGTAGAGTAAACATGCACTTCCGGCCGGAATATTGTTTTCAAAAATAGGAGGTTTTTGTGCCAGGCACATACAAATCTTAAGTCTAAAATTTCATAATTTTCCCTTTAGCCGTTAGGGCTGTAGAGCGCTCACACACACACACACACACACACACACACACACACACACACACACACAGACACACACAGACACACACACACACACACACACACACACACACACACACACACACACAAAGACGGACGTCATTCCAAATATAGTTGAAATCGATTCAGGGAAGGTCAAAACGTATATTTCCGTTAAAATCTCGAGTTAAAAATTTTTCATGATTACAATACTTCTGCAGGGTCACGCACCGAACTTTCTTATACGCTTTTGGGTTAGATCATATCATATTTGCACTATTTTTCTAATTTATAATATTATACTAACCTTTGGAACCTCTTTCCACTAAATTATTTCTTAGAATAAATATTAAATGTCAAACACCAATTTATTTAAGTTTTTTGTTTTGCTATTAAACTATTGACAGGCACAGTTGATACGAGTTATATGAAAATAATTATAATAAGAATATATTTCAATTGCCATTTTCTTATTTCCGGTACCTTCCAAGAAAATAAATTTCAAATAAAAGTTGTTCAAATTGCTAATATCTATAATTTGTATCCCTAAAAATTTTCTGTAAGTGCAACCATTTTTGAGTAATTGCAGTTTGAATATTCTTTTCAAAAATAAGAGGTTTTCTGCCCAGCGAAATACCAATCTTAAGTTTGAAGTTTCATAATTTTACCTTCAACCGTCTAGGTTGTAGAGCGCTCACACACACACACACAGAGACGGACGTCATTCCAAAAATAGTCGGAATCGTATCAGGGAAGGTCGAAACGTATATTTCCGTTAAAATCTCGAGATGAAAATTTTTCATGATTACAATTCTTACTATACTGCGTATAAGAAAGTAATTATTTCAATTACAAAATAAACTTTAAAATAAAGTAGTGAATATTTGATACTAGGACCATAAATCATTTTGAATTGTTGAATATGAATACCATTTAATTCAGAATTCGGAAAATTTTATTGTATTTAATAATTAAGATATGCTGAAAATATATAAGAAAATCACTCGCAATGTTAGCGTTGGATATTTGTTCTGCTCATAAACTGGCTTTTTTGAAAATAACTAAATAGGCTTAAATCACTTTGTGAAAAATCCTTTGAAACTATTATACGTATATAAATACTTTGGTACATAAATTTTATCCAGTGCTAGGCAGTAATAAAGGGCACCCGAAACAAGAAAATGGTAATTGAAGCTGTGCCTGTCAATAAACAAACATAAACCATTTGGAGTTTGACATTTAATATTTATTTTAAGAAATATATTTAGTGAAAAAGGGTTAGTAAAATATTATTAATTAGAAAAATAATAAATATATGATATGATCTAACCAAAATGCGTATAAGACATTGCAGATATTTTTGGAATGACGTCTGTCTGTGTGTGTGTGTGTGTGTATGTTCTCTACAGCCTAAACGGTTGAAGCTAAAATTATGAAACTTTAAACTTTAGATTTGAATATGCCTGAGGTGTGCACCTTCTATTTTTGAAAAAAATATTCAAAGCGGAAGTGCCTGTTTACTCTAGTCAATTTTTGCAATTACTCAAAAATGGTTACAGTTACAGAAAAATTTTATGAACAAAAATTAAAGGTATTTATATTTAGCACAACTTTTGTTTGAATTATTTTTCCAAAAAGAGTACTGGTTTCAAAATAAATTTCTGCTTATTATATATATTTATAAGAGCGCTTTTTCTAACGTAGTTATAGATCGGTTATAAAATACAATATAAACAGTTTTAGAAGAACAATACTAAAGTCTAATTAAA
Source organism: Nebria brevicollis (assembly GCA_944738965.1). NCBI lineage: Eukaryota > Metazoa > Arthropoda > Insecta > Coleoptera > Carabidae > Nebria > Nebria brevicollis. The sequence continues at coordinate 3,401,494 of OX122908.1, forward strand.
TTCATTACGATTAATATATATAAATGACCGGTTGACCTGATGCTAAGACATCCTACGATCACATCGATGGTTATAACGGCGCCTTAGGTTTGGGAGTCGCCTTGGTGTCCTTCACACCTGCATTATAAAAATACAACATGTCATACCGATACCACAAGACATTATACAAAGGATTAGGTAGGTTACGGAATATGGAGACAGTGCCTTAAAGCCCTATACATACTTGTTCACGACAAGCTTATCTACCAACTGGTCCAACCCTGGACCTCTGCCAGGTCCACTCTGAAGGTAGTCTTCCCTTATGGGCATCCCCTAACAGATCCAATCCTGGAGCAACCAGGCACACCCTGTTAGGTGTGCAACCGCCAACTGGTCCAACCCTGGTCCATAGCCAGATACACCCTGAAGGCAGGCTTCCATTACGGGCATTCCCGTATGGGCATCTCCTAGTGGGTCCAATCCTGGCGCTACCAGGCACACCCCACTAGGTAGGCAACCCCAAGTAGGTCCAACCCTGGACCTCTGCCAGATCCACCCTACTTGGACGACTTTCCCTCAGGTCCAACCCTGGTCGAAGCCAGATCCACCCTGAGGAAGAAACACCTGCACCCACGGTGCAAGTACTGAAATACAGGTCTAATCTTGGAACAAGCCAAGCACGCCCTGATTAGAAGATATAACATTGAGGATAAGGAAATAGGAATATACCTGAATGACAGTGAGAATACTCACTCAACAATTAGCAATCCGCCATCAACATACAGCATTGGTTTGACCAACAGCATCGCTCGTCCCTTGGACCGCGTCACCCCTCGTATGCACTCACACATGCACAATTCACCCACTCACAACCATAGTGCACAGTCTCACGCATCAACGGTGACTGTTCTACTTAAGAAAGAAACACTGTAAAAAATTGATGTAATTTTACTATGCTTTTCTCTGTAATTATTACAGTAATTATCAGAAATATTACGAATTTATGTAAATTTACTAATATTCTGTAAATAATTTACAATATTACATAAATTAATGTAAAATCACATTTATGCAGTAAAATATGCATAAAAGTAATTTTCTTATGTAAATTTGGTATAGGGTAAAACGACCAGTAGTGGCACAGTTAAGAAAATTCTCTACTTTTTTGAGGATTAAAAAAAATGTGGTTAATAAATTTATATAATAATTGAAAATTTTTAAAGTTTAAGTGTTTTATAAAGTAAAATAAAAAATTAAATTGTTTATTGATGTTTTAGGTAATTTTGTTCACAATTTATAATTTGATGTTAAACTGCCAGTAATGGCACAGTGGCTGCCTTTAAGAGAACAGTCCTTTCTAGTAGTAGCACGGCAAATATAGTTATAAATTTATATATTTTAGCTTGGATTTCCTAAAATTTATGTATATATTTATAAAAAAACACTTGCAGTAGCTTTATTTTATAAATTTTTAAATTATAGAGGTAGGTACTATACCTATCTAAAGCTAAATTTAATATTTATAAAGTTCTAAATTATAAATGTAGACAACAATATTATTCTTTATCTATAATGCAAATGATATTTTAATTAAATAATAATTTTTAATCGAAATATTAAAATTACTTATAAATAGGTATACTATTACATCAAAATTTTTAATACTTTTCTTGCATTAAAATTTTGTGAACAATGAAAAATTGAAATCTTTTCTAGTTTTATTTTTTTAGATAAGAATACTTTTCATCTTGTAATTTCAGATAAAAGTATTTCTTCAAGTGTACGGGTGGGGCAAAACAACCTCCCTAGTTTTGCAAGTGAATTAAAGAAAAAGGAGTCGAGATACAAAAAATTTATTTCAATAAAATAAAGTAGTTACATGGCCAGTTTTATCTTATGTAGTTTTAAAAATCATATCGGCCAAGTGTTGTCCTTCATTGTCTACACACTGCTGCAAGCGACTTTTGAAGTTTTGCATAACCCTTTCAAGCATTTCTTCAGATATACGGCGAATTTCCGTGCGGATTGTCTCCTCTCAGGGAGACAAAGCATGCGGGGAACATTTCCTTCAAAACCAGCATTGATGCCCGCGCTGTGTGGGCTGTGGCTTCCCCCCCGTCCTGCTGAAACCAGACATTCTCGAGACCAAGTTCTTTAAGAGCAGAGGTAAAAAAATTCTGGAGCATGTTCATATAGCGCCCAGAATTGACGGTAACTGCCCAATTTCTTTCCTGTAGTAAAAGTAAGGCCCGATAATCCCTATTCGGGAAATTGCGCACCAAACTGTGACACGATCACTATGCAGAGGCTTCTCGTGGATCACCCTCGGATTGTTTTCGCACCAATATCGAAAATTTTGTTTATTTACACCGCCAGAAAGATGGAAGTGTGCTGGGCGGCGATTACAGACTCCTTTTCGCGTATGTATGCTTCCACGGCAAAAGCGCGCTGCTCGTTCGTCCACATTGTGTTTACGACTGAATCCTTTTGTAACACATACACACGGCATTTCTTTCTGCCGCCATTCACGCCATTCCTACCCTGTTACGACCTCTGCTAGCTTCACAATTCTCTGTTGAAACTAGAGAGGTTGTTTTGCCCCACCTGTATAAGAGGTTTTGGTTGTAATTCTTGATTTTTCACACTTCTTTTTACCCTTTTTATTAACGGTGTCATTGTTTTTACCAGTTTTCACTAAAATAAAAATAATTTATTCAAACGAATACAAAAATAAATTAAATAGGTCATGTTTTAGATTTTTATTTTTTATGAGATAAACAATAAAATTTCAGTGTACGTATAATGTAAATAATAACTGATACATACCTTTTAAAGAATTATTTATCTGTAGTTAAAATTTGTTCTTGTTATAAGAAATATGTAAAAACATTAATATTCTAACCTCACTTGCTTACTGTCAGAGAGTCTCTGTTTACTATTTTATTTATAGCAGCGGCCGCTCAATAGAAAAGCGCTGTAAGCATAAAGTGTTTTTTTATTGGTGGCTCTTCCAAATTTCATACCAATTAATGAACACGTGTTTTTAATATTAAAAAATAAAAAAAAATCAATATTCAGCATTTGAAATGTTTCGATGAACTATTCATTTAGTTTATTTAACCAGGTACATATTAAAAAAATACGTTTTTCTAGTAAATATGATTGTAATTGCTTAAGCTATGGTAACCGTAAACTAACTAGAAATGGCTGTGAAAAGTACAATTTTGATATCGCTAAACAATATTCGTTTTTTTTTTAATTAATAATTTTAAAATGGACGTTCTAAAGGTTTTTTCTTGTTTAAAACTATATATAAATATTTAAATCGTTGTTATACCTACGCATTTGCACAGTTTTAAACGTATAAAACCAAGTTTTTGATACCTGTGCCATTACTAGCGATGTGCCTAAACTGGTCGTTTTACCCTATTTATGTGGTAAAAATACATAAAATTATGTAAAATTACATTTAGTTATTGTTTATTATGTAAAATTACATAAAATTTATATTAACTAATTTTGTTACTTATTTTTAACCGAAATTTACTTTGCTTGCTGTAAATTTGCTATAATTATTTGATAAATTTACATACAATACAGTAAAATTACTATTAAATGGGATTTATTAGGTAATTTTACACAACAATTTGTATTTTTGTTTTGTTACATCTTTGAATGTAATTATTATAAAGTAAATTGGCAATGGTTATGTAATAAAATTGCCTAAAGTAATGTAAAATTATTATATTTCATGATAAATATGTGATATTACATTAAATTATATATTTTATTTTGTTTCATATAGACATGTGTATGTTACAATGTAGGTATTTCACCACTGTATTCTTTAACAATACTGATACTGGTTGCGTTCAATGGGCCTCAGTATTTTATTTTAGTGATTATTTTGCGAAATATTGAACTTGTTCGTTGGACATTTGTAAAGGGATTGGATGCTCTACATACATCATAAGATTATTATTAACACATTGAACGCACCCAATATGTATTAGTAATCTCTAGCACACAATCGCTCAACATATTGCATAACATTTTAACAGTTTATTGCAATTGTAGTGACCAGCAAGTTCGAGTCATCCGTTTATATAATTTTGTGAATTGAAAGTTAATATTTAAAAAGAAACTACTTTTTAAGGTAAGCATAATACTTATTATTTTGTGTTAATCGTAGTATGATTTGTGAATAGCTTTGTAAATAACTGTAGATCATGGTAACTAATTCATAATGACACTGACAAATCTTTCAATTATTCTTAACTAAACGATCATGTACTTGCTTGCGTATAATTAATTTATTAAATAATATTAAAATGCGTATATACGTTGCATTGCATATCTCTGTTTATAATTACATTGAGCTAAAAATGACCTTAATTTTACATTAAAACAAGGTAAAATTACATATTTATTTAATATTGCGCAAGCGTTGATTATACTTATTATTATACTTATTATTATTGCTTTCAAAAATATCAAAAATATATAAATTTTAAAATGCATCTTTTTAGAAAACACAAAAATAATAATAAAGTGAATGCAGTAAAGTGTAAAATACAGAATTGTACACAAGAAATGCTTTCTAAAAATATTGTCAGCCACATACGTAATCATTTCAAGACAAGTAATGAAATTTTATGCCCTTTTGATAACTGCGCAAAAAATGCATTTACTACTATAACACAGTTCCAAACACATTTTTATCGAAAACATCATTGTAAGGTTAAAATTGATAATCAAAATGAACTTACGTTTCAAAACTACAGTAAAATAACGTACGATTTGGATAATATTTCTGATTGTAGAAATTCTACTGATTTATTAGAAGTAGAAACTAACAGCTTTGATGATCAGTACAGCAAGACTCTGGGCTCATTGTATTTGAAACTTCAAGCCAAACATTTTGTAACAGATTCTGTATTACAGACTGTAATTGAAGGACTGAGAGATTTAAATATAATAGCAATTGATAAATTTTATTCCTTTATTAAAGAAAATTATGGTGACATAGCTTTTAATTCAGTTTCACAATTATATGACAATAATTTTTTTCAAAAGGCACACAATTCGGCAACTGGTTTTTTACGAACCAGTTATATGAGGAAAGAATATTATAAACGGAAATTGAATTTTGTTAGTCCCGCATGTATAACTTTAGGAAGAAATGAGAAACATCAATTGTGCACATATTTTTATATACCGATATTGGACACACTTAAATGTTTGTTAAATAATGAACACATTATACATTTATTGACAGTTGATTCGAGAAGATTAATTAATTCAAATATAAATTATTTTGAAGATATAACAGATGGCGAAGTTTATAAAAATAATAACTTTTTTGTTACCAATGAAATGAACAATAAAACGGTTCTTCGAATAATTTTATTTCAGGATGCGTTTGAAATTTGCAACCCATTAGGGTCATCTAAAAAGAAACACAAAATGCTAGGAATTTATATGACTATTGGTAACCTTCCTGCATACTATAGATCTCAAGTTGACCAGATTCAATTAGTTGCACTTTGTAACGAAAACCATGTAACATATTTTGGATTTTCCGCAATTTTTGACGTAATATTAAATGATATTAAAGTATTAGAAGAAAAAGGGTTACATGTTAGATCAGAAACAATATTTGGTACGATAGTTGCTGTCACCGGAGACAATCTCGGCAGCCATCAGATCGGAGGATTTTTCGGAAATTTTAGTACAAGTAAATATTTTTGTAGATACTGTTATATAACACGAGAAGAATTACAAGCAGGAAATATTTCTATTAAAATATTAAGAACAGCCGAAACATATGAAAATGACGTATTGGAATTCAAAAATAATTCTGTTAATAAAGGAGTAAATGTGTCGTCATGTTTAAATAAAGTACATCATTTCCACGTCTGTAATCCAGGTCTTCCACCTTGTATTGCACATGATCTTTACGAAGGAATTGTTTCATACGATTTACTGTATATTCTACAAAATTTAGTAGACAAGGAATATTTTACATTTAATTATTTAAACGCGAGGATACAAAATATTCGATTTGAGAATGAATTATATTATAATAAATTGCCTGTAATTAAAAGAGGTAAAAAAATTGTAGGTACTGCTAGTGAAAATATGAGACTGTTACAGATTATACCTTTTGCAATTTACGATACAATTTTGGAATGTAATGACCCGGTCTGGCAAATGCTTCTTACTTTAAGAGAAATGTGTAGTATTTTATTATCAGTTAAGATTTCAATTGGACAAGTAGCAAAACTACGTTCACTAATACACGAATATATGGATTGCAGAAAAATAAATTTTGCAAAATATAATTTAAGACCAAAACATCATTACATAATGCACTACCCAGAGCTAATTCTAAAATTTGGCCCTCTTCGTCACCTATGGACGTTACGATATGAAAGTAAACATCGATACTTTAAAAACATTGTCAAACATTCGCAAAATTTCAAAAACGTTTCATCAATGCTATGCGAAAAGCATCAATTGCTTCAAGCATTATTATTATCAGAAAGAATATTTTACAGTAACACAATTATTTCTGACAGTGCCGTTGAGTTCAACGAAAATAATTATTCTAAAGATATAAATAATGTTATACAAACACATTGTAATTTTAGTAACCCAAAATTTATAAGTGATAATGCTGTTATCAAAGGCACAAAGTATAAAAGAAATAATTTTGTTTGTTGCAATAAAACAGAATTTGGTACATTCGTATTGTGCAAAATTTTATATACTTTAATTAATAAGGATTATTCTGATGCATTTATTTTGGGAGAAAGATATGAAATTGGTCTGAACTCCGAAATTGGACTATACGAGATTTATAATCATGATAAATTTAACTACATTTGTAATAACATCTATAAGTTAAACAGTTACGAACTAGTGTTACATTATAAAACAAAATTTTCAAATTTATTTTCTTTCAAACAAGCCCCTTTCGATTTTTTATAAAGTACTTAGTAGGTATGTCTTTAAGTATACACCGTAGATGTTCTCTATTTTGTAATAATTCATGACATGTTTCAGAAAATGTCGAAGTTATTGTTCAAAGTTTGGAACTATACTAGAGTGAAAAAAACATTTTTGGTTATGGAAGAATCCCATGATATTTATGAAAAACGAATAACAGAAGGTTCGCATGAAATAAATTATCTGATATATAAACACTAAATTATCATTATTACGATGCAGCATCAGCTAAACTTGAAATTGATGGAACATACTTAGTTCTCGAATCGGACGGCACATCCGTTGACTGCAGCGAGGTTGTCTTGTTAGTAAAAAGTGAAACGCTAATTTTATTGGCGAAAGATGAAAAGTGGATACCTAAAAATTTGGAAACTAACTCAGACAGTACTGAGTCAATATTATCAAGATCGGCTTCGTCGTTGGGTCTACAAGACATGCCGTTGTATACAGATGACTCCGAAACAACGTCTGATTCTCCTTCATCAATATGTTCAAATGAAAATACATGGTATCAGATGAATATACCATGGGAACAATTTTCCACAAATACTTTAAAAGAGTGTGAAAACGGGCTTATAAGTAAACAAACATTCACAGACATTGTTCACGTTGTGGTTCGGCAAATGAGAGAAATTAGCACATATCTTACTTCCAATTCCATCAAAATAATATCAAAACGAATATGCGATAAATATCCCGCATTTAAAGATATGGACGACGATGGTATTGTCATTGGTATAGGAACGCACACCCTATTTTCAAAAATTCAAGATCGAAATAATTATCTGAATAGACCTCACAAAACAAACTCATTAATAAGTTCTTTAAAAATTCCACCAAAAAAACTGAAAATCATGTCAAATTCAAGAGCCGGATGTGTAAACTGGCAACCAAACACAGAAAATTCTCCAGAAGATCTTCAAGAAATGAAAAATAAATTAAAGGAAGGATCATGGAAAACTGAAGAATGTATGTATGCATTATTAAACAATACTCTACCGCTACAGAGATTGTATTTAAATAATCCGATGCCACCTACTTTAATTGATATTCAAAATGATTGGCCCATTTTATTAGAGCAAAATGTAATAAAGTGGCACTATGAGAAAATAATGGGTCATGATGTAAAATTATTGACTGAAACTCTCACGAGTAAAGCAAAAAAAATTATATTATTTCTAAAATCAAAAGGAGTAAATGTTTTTGAACATGATACCGATGATGCCATATATTGCTAAATATTTTAACGAGGACATAAATAATTTCATTAAGAAATTTGAGGTGTGTATGCACATTAGTATAAGCGTTATACTTTAACTTATATATTTACCGTTATTTTTTAGCTAGGAACACCGCTAAGTGACATTACAGCCGAAATTGCAGCGCCATCCATTGCCATGATAAAAGGTAATTTAATATATCTTTGCAAATATAATAATTTTTTTATTTTTCTGTCAGTTAGCCAATAGTGGAATATTATTTATATTTATTTTTTACAGATTCGAATTCCAACAACATGATTTATTACACCATTATTGAAAATAAAATCATAAACAAAGGAACTAACAACTTCTTAGATGCCCTGCAGACTACTTTCGCACTATATTTTAATTTAAATATGGAGTATCCAAAACAGTTTTGCTGTGTTATGGAAGTCTTCCAGAGGTATTTATTAAAGATTTACCCAGAAACAGGAAGTCGATCCAAAAAAGTTTACCTAAATAAAGTAGTTGCCTTTATGAATAAACTTCAAAAATTCAAAGTGCCTAACGAATAGTTGAATTTAATGTCTCTTTTTATATTATTATTTATTTTCTGATTTTTACTTCTCTTTCTATATTATTATTAATTTTGTCTTTGTTATATATCGTTCTAAATCATTATAGATTTTGTGTTTTTTACTTTTATAAATAAAAAGTTTAATCAAATATTTAAATATGTTTTTATTTTATTCCAGTATTACAAACATAAATTCGCAATGAAATAATATTTCAAACAAATTGTAAAGTTACATTATGAAATGTAATACCATGTGTATTTTTACATTTCTAGCTTTAATTTTTACGGTTATAAAAGAAAAATAAACATTTTAATATGTATTTTTACCTTTCTAGATCTTAATTTTACGGTTACAAATGTAATAATATACATTATAATAAGTATTGTTACATTTCCAATTGCAAATTTTACAACTTGTAAATGTAAAAATTACATTTCAAAATTCAAACTTTACATTGTAAAACATAATTTTACATTTTAGAAATGTATTTTTAATATCAATAGTATTTAAATTACAATTTTATATGGAAATTTAAGTTTTGTTGTGTAAAAGTTTACACAACAAATATGTAAATATTTACATTTTTCTCAGCAGTAAATCAGTAAAATTACATGCTAATGGGAATTTTCCGAATGAAATATTTGGTATGTAAATTTACATTTATATGTATGTTTACTACAATTATTATTGGTCACAAATTAGCCAACAATTTTTGTTGTAAATTTACACAATTTTTTTTACAGTGTATAGTTCAACGTCTGCTTACAGTGACATTTTAAGAACACAGGACCGTAATAAATTAATGCCTTACATATTTTTACATAAATCGTATCATCTGCGCCTGTCACTTGTTTAACAAAATAGACTTAAATAATTTGAAGTTTGACATTTTATATTTATTCTAAGAAATATATTTACTGTAAAAGCGATCTAAAGGTTAGAACAAATATTATAAATTAGAAAAATAGGGTAACTACGATGTGGTTTAACCCATATGCGTATAAGAAAGTTCGGTGCATGACACTGCAGATGTTTTAATATATTTTATAGGGTAACTTAATAAAATTCTTAATTTTAAATTGTCACACCTAAAATGAATCACGATAATATGCATTTAGAAAATATTGCATCAATTAGCACTACAGATGTTACAATAAAATTCATGAATTATAATCGATTGATGCAAATTTATTGAGCAGGCTATTTATTTACGGTGAATTATTATTCCCATTTTTATTGTATTTATAGTCTTAAAACCATCATATTAGAGGTAATGGCGGCTGATATGTGTGTATATTTTAGTGAAATGTGGTGGTTATAGAAATAAAATATATAATGGTGCAATTTCCAGTGTTAACGTTAAAGTGCAGAAAATTTATTCAACACACGATGAACAAATATACCGTACCTATGTACATACATACACATATATATGATGGTGAAGCTACTTGGTTCCATTATTAATTTTGCTCTGGAATACGCAATGGCGGTCATTCAATTTGTAGCATATATACATATAAAAAGGAAGAAAAGATAGAGTGTAATGAATAATTATATTATCTACAAATCTTCAAAATTTGCATTTTCTAGTTAAATAAAATCCTGTCAGTGTAGATATTTCTATGAAAATTTCGGACAGTATGTAAGAAACTTTATATTATTTTCTTGTCATAATATAATTAGCAATAAATCCCAAATGTCTGAAAAGGAAGTATGTACAAGCTTCTTAATTCGCTTTTCATAGACTAAATGCGAAATTCATGTTTCCTTAGTTTAAAAAATAGACAAATAAAAACATGAAAGTTGTACTCTTTCGTGTACATTTGCTAATTTTTTGTTCTTGAGGAACTTAACAGTAGTATTAATCTCTATTTTTTTTCTACAGTTTAAGAAACTGGTAAAGCTTCAAAATAAACGGATTACTATTTGTGTAGTTACTTTTAAACAAGTGGATGATTCAAATTTTATATCACTTGCTATGCAACAGTATTCGAACTCTAATTTATAAAAGTTTCAATTCTTTTCGCGAATTAATAATAGTATGTATTTTGTTGATATTAACATTTATTTTTAATTTCAATCACGGTTACGTCAAATTTTTCAATTAATTATCGATATATTTACTACGGTATTGGCGGATCCAGAGCTTTGTTAAATGTCGATATAATCCAAGTTATTGTATTTTTACAAACATTTTGAGAATCGTCTACAATTTGAGCATGTCAAAATCATTTAATCTGGAATAACATTTCTAAGCTATAATTGTACCAAATCTAATGAATATTTTTCTTTTTATTTGAAATTTACCTTTCGAGTTTTTTGCTATACGAATCTGAATATAGATTGAATCGTAAATTATGCTCATAAAAATAAAATTAGATATGCATATAAGTCCACAATAAAATGATATTTTTGCGCTATTTCAAAGCTTTAATGTAGATAGAATAATGGCGAAATTAACAAGCTTATTCAAAACGAAGTTACATTACTTTGTAGAGCAGTGATTCTCAACCCCCGTGCCGCGGCACTTTTGTGTGATTTTAATAAAACTATTCATAAAATTGTTATTGACCATTTGTCAACATTAGAGGAGAGAATTATTCATTATTTCTCGAATTTAGATATAAACAAATTTGATTGGGTTCGTAATCCATTTGTGATAACGAATACTTCTGTATTTGAATTAACATTAAATGAAGAGAGAGAACTAATTCTAATAATCGAGATTTAATTTTAAAATATTCGGAAGAATCAATTCATTCAATTTAGATAAACATTTGATGCGATTATCCCATGATAGCCACAAACAAAAGAGCTTTAAACAAATTATTACAATTTTCTACATCTTATTTGTGTGATAAAAAACGAAGAAAAGTGCGAGAGTTAAATGTAGAAGACGATATCAGAGTAGCATTGTCACTTTTATGACCAAATATAAATAAAATTATCAAAAAACATCAAGCTTACATTTCTCATTAAAAGTAGTCTTATTATTAACTCTAATGAATCCCTTAATAAACGTACTGTTGTTTTTGTAGTACATATTATATTATTTTATTTTACATTCAAAATTATTATCATAAACTATCTTACACAGTGTATTATTGGTAAGTAAACAACTTTTAAACTTATCTTTTTCTTTGTGTGCCGCCAAATTTTGAAATCGTTAGAAAAAGGTTGAGAATCACTGATGTAGAGGGTACCATAATATGGAAGATTATAATGATTTACATTATTTTCTATAGGTGTGTTGGCTTTGAAATTGTCTTTTTAACTGTATCGTGAATAATGGATAATAACACTTGCAAACGGTGCACAAAGATTAAGCGAGAGCAAATTACCAAACACATAAACAATAAGGAAGCGCCTGTGTGATAGTATTTATTTTCATTTCTATTAACTATCTATAAATTTTAATCATTTGTATGCTTAAATGTAACTTTAATATTCATATTTAAATCTAAAGCTACAGTCTGATCCACGGAACTTGAACATTCTTTAGATTCCTTAGTCAGATATAAGTAGGATATAAATGTAGGATATATAGTGGGTTTATACAGAAAAAATTAACGCTACATTTAACATTAGCGCTACATTTAAGGCTAAGAAAAAGATAAACACCATGTTAACCAATGTTGTCGCTTATACAGAATTTAAGACTACATTTCTTTTTAACGCTAAGCTAACAAGTTGGCCAACTTTTATCTTTCTTACTAAGAGAGATGAACAAAACCTCGTTCTTTCTTTGCCTAAGATCAGTTCAGTTTGAAAAAGGCATCTGCGCAAGCGTGACCGGGTGCACATGTGTTGACAAGCACAACATGTCAGAACAGTTTCGTGCTCTTTTTGCATTGACTTTTGTTTACCTGCTATATTGTTGTTTATTATTGTTATTTTAACATAAAGGACGGTGAATTGATTGATAGTGTCGTAAAATACGCTATATTGTATGATAAACGAAGTGTAGGTTTCCGCAATAAAACTAGTAAAGAAAATACATGGAGAAGTGTTTCCGAAGTCATGGGGCTAAAAGGTATGTGATATGCAACTATATTTTAAAATTGGACGATGTTGTAATTTTAAATATATTCTAGTTCCAGAGTGTGAATCCCGGTGGGTGACTTTGCGGTCTCACTATGCGACTGAGAGGAATAAACTGTCCGAGTCATCTGCAGATGCAAGCATCGAAGGTGCATGTCTATCGTTGGCAGAATACTATAGTGCCAAAAGGACCGAAGAGGACCCCGATATATTTGGGAAAAACGTTGGCGTATTAATGAAAAATGTGTCGCCAACCGCGAAGAAACGTAGACAAAAGAAGAATATGGATATAGTTTTTGGGTTAGACAGCGAGTAAATTATATAAATATATTAGTTAAATAATTTTTATTATATTGTTTTATTTAAAAATACTTCCAGTTTCTTTTCCTATTTTCCGCAAACACAATTCACATTTGTTATATACGATTTTGGTAGGTACCGAGGTTAACATAAGTTGAAATAACTTGTAAATCAACTATAATAGTGTATTGAACCGAAATAATATAACTAAAATACAAAATCATTTCAATTTAATAGTCTTTCGGCATAGAACCTTTTTCGATAAGAGATTTTTGCCATGGTACTCAACCAAAATAATTAGCCAAATGTTCTCTGTAATCATGTTCCGAATCCATTTTTATTTAAAAGAAATGAAAACCACTGTATATATCGCAAAAGGAAAAATGTTTTCGCAAATCATAAAAATATAGCCTCAAAAAACAAGTTGACACTTGCAAATGTCAAACACGGAAACCAGTATGCGCATGCGTTAATTTTGTTAGCTTAGCTGTATAAACGCCAGTTTTTCTTGTTAGTAAAATGCAGCGTTAAATGTAGCGCTAATGTTAAATGTAGCGTTAATTTTTTCTGTATAAACCCACTAATATTCTCTTTAAATAGTTAAATTGAAGAAATTATACATAATAATTCGTCGTATAAAACTGAATGTTTTTAACTGTATATGTTTTAACTTTTTGCACGATTATTTATTTATTATAGTTATTTTATACTTTTAGTTTTGAAAATATCTGAACTTGAAAATTCGTATGGATAAGTATTTAAAGCTGCATCGACATCAACAGTGACCTGGAGCAAAAGTAACAAAGCCGAGTCTGAGAAAGTCACTAGCGAATTCAATCACCGCGAAACCAGCACCCAACGATTACAAAGCATGATTCGTGCAATTGAAACAATCGCACGAAACAATAAAAGACACTCGTAGAAAATTAAAAGACAATCTTTATGAAATTATAGACGAGAATGAAACATTAACATCAAGCAATAACAAGCTTAGCGAAGAACCTTCTTCAATAAAAAAAGAACTATCCATTTGACTAAAATGGCGTACTCAACAGATTAAGTCAGTAGTCACAATATTTGTCTACAAGTTTAATCAATTAATTGTATTTTTATCGAATTTAATCCAAAAAAAATTACATTATAGTCTTGTCCTTCTTCATGTACATATGGCCGCACTCTACAAAACACGCGGATATTTCCTTTTAGATCTTGAATATCACTATGCAACTTGCTTTTATCAACCTCAAGTTTATAAAATTTGAGATTTCATTTCTCTTTTAAGCCAGTGATCACAATATCTAGTCTACAAATTTCATCAATTAATTGTAACTTTGTGTTTTCATGATCTATTTATTTGATTTCACAATTTTTTAATTGTTTCTTTATTTTACAAAGAAAGAATTTGTCTACAAGTTTAATCAATTAATTGTATTTTTATCCAAATTGATCCAAGAAATTTACATTATAGAGCAACTTATGTCCTTCTTCATGTACATATGGCCGCACTCTACAAAACACACGGATATTTCCTTCTAGATCTTGAATATCATTATGCAACTTGCTTTTATCAACCTCAAGTTAATAAAATTTGAGATTTCATTTGTTTGACTAAAATGGTGTACTCTTTTAAGTCAGTGATCACAATATCTAGTCTACAAGTTTCATCAATTAATTGTAACTTTGTGTTTTCATGATCTATTAACTTGATTTCACACTTTTTTAATTGTTTCTTTGTTTTACATGGAAGAAAGACATAAGTTGCTCTATAATGTAAATTTCTTGGATCAAATTCGATCAAAATACAATTAATTGATAAAACTTGTGGACTAGATATTGTGACTACTGACTTAAAAGAGTACACCATTTTAGTCAAATGGATAATTCTTTTTTTATTTTACAAGATTCTTCGCTAAGTTTGTTATTGCTTGATGTTAATGTCTCATTCTTGTGTAAAATATGTTTAAATAAATTCGATTTCACATTTGATCGTATATTTTCGCCTAGTTCGTCGCAAGAAGATATTTCTTCCGAGTTGGCTTACCTAGTCCAATCAGCGTTTGATGAACATAACATTTGTGTGTTCGCTGCACGAATTAATCAATGTAAAACTGGAATGATTAAACGTAATTAAATAAAAACACCTTTGTTCTTTGTGCTATTCTATTATATGTATAATAATAATAAATAATGTAGTTGTTTCGTATTATATTTAAAATTATGAATAATCATATGATTAAGTTTTTAAAAAATTAACATACATACTCTTTTTAACTATTAAATATATAAACATTTGTGATATAATCTAAGTTGCTTCGTATTATATTTAAAATTAACTTATTAACCCTGCATCGACAACCATAGACGATATCGTCATATCGATTTTTTAATTTCTCTGTATCTCGGGTAGGAGAAGTCAAAGCGGCTTTGTACCCCATTCTAAAAATATCTGCAGTGTCATGCACCGAACTTTCTTATCCGTATATGGGTTAAACCATATCGTAGTTACATTATTTTTCTAATTTATAATATTCGTTCTAACATTTAGTTCGCTTTTACAGTGGATAAATTTCTTAGAAACAATATAAAATGTCAAACTTCAAATTATTTAAGTCTATTTTGTTAAACAATTGACAGGCGCAGATGATACGATTTATGTAAAAATATATATAAGCAGAAATTTAATTTGAAGCCATTACTCTTTTTGGAAAAATAATTCAAACAAAAGTTGTGCTAAATATAAATACCTTCAATTTTTGTTCATGAAATTTTTCTGTAACTGTAACCATTTTTGAATAATTGCAGAAAATGCAAAAATTGACTAGAGTAAACAGGCACTTCCGCTTTGATTATTTTTTTCAAAAATAGGAGGTGCACACCTCAGGCATATGCAAATCTTATGTTTAAAGTTTCATAATTTTAGCTTCAACCGTTTAGGCTGTAGAGAACATACACACACACACACACACACACACACAGACGGACGTCATTCCAAAAATAGTTGGAATCGATTCAGGGAAGGTCAAAACGTATATTTCCGTTAAAATCTCGAGATCGAAATTTTTCATGATTACAATACTTATACTGCGTATAAGAAAGTAAAAACTTTAAGGGTATAGTAAGAACGCATGCTAAAATTTCATGAACAAAAATTAAAGGTATTTATATTTAGCACAACTTTTGTTTGAATTATTTTTCCAAAAAGAGTAATGGCTTCAAATTAAATTTCTGCTTATTATGTATATTTTTACATGAATCGTATCATCTCCGCCTGTCAATTGTTTAACAAAATTGACTTAAATAATTTGAAGTTTGACATTTTATATTGTTTCTAAGAAATATATCTACTGTAAAAGCGAGCTAAATGTTAGAACGAATATTATAAATTAGAAAAATAATGTAACTACGATATGGTTTAACCCATATGCGGATAAGAAAGTTCAGTGCATGACACTGCAGATATTTTAGTTATTATTTTACTTTAATTATTGTAATTATGCATTTTTTCAATAAATATACTTATTTTTTCATAAATATTTGAATTTTATATAAAATTACTGTTTAAAAATAGCTCATTTTTATGAGGCGAAATAAATAAGGTTTTTGGAACTGAGCACAATTTAAGTAGGTTTTTTGAAAGACCTAGGGTAAAACGACCAGTTTTGGCACATCGCTAGTAATGGCACAGGTATCAAAAACTTGGTTTTATACGTTTAAAATTGTGCAAATGCGTAGGTATAACAATGATTTAAATATTTATATATAGTTTTAAACAAGAAAAAACCTTTAGAACGTCCATTTTAAAATTATTAATTAAAAAAAAAACGAATATTGTTTAGCGATATCAAAATTGTACTTTTCACAGCCATTTCTAGTTAGTTTACGGTTACCATAGCTTAAGCAATTACAATCATATTTACTAGAAAAACGTATTTTTTTAATATGTACCTGGTTAAATAAACTAAATGAATAAGTTCATCGAAACATTTCAAATGTTGAATATTGACTTTTTTTTATTTTTTAATATTAAAAACACGTGTTCATTAATTGGTATGAAATTTGGAAGAGCCACCAATAAAAAAACACTTTATGCTTACAGCGCTTTTCTATTGAGCGGCCGCTGCTATAAATAAAATAGTAAACAGAGACTCTCTGACAGTAAGCAAGTGAGGTTAGAATATTAATGTTTTTACATATTTCTTATAACAAGAACAAATTTTAACTACAGATAAATAATTCTTTAAAAGGTATGTATCAGTTATTATTTACATTATACGTACACTGAAATTTTATTGTTTATCTCATAAAAAATAAAAATCTAAAACATGACCTATTTAATTTATTTTTGTATTCGTTTGAATAAATTATTTTTATTTTAGTGAAAACTGGTAAAAACAATGACACCGTTAATAAAAAGGGTAAAAAGAAGTGTGAAAAATCAAGAATTAGAACCAAAACCTCTTATACAGGTGGGGCAAAACAACCTCCCTAGTTTCAACAGAGAATTGTGAAGCTAGCAGAGGTCGTAACAGGGTAGGAATGGCGTGAATGGCGGCAGAAAGAAATGCCGTGTGTATGTGTTACAAAAGGATTCAGTCGTAAACACAATGTGGACAAACGAGCAGCGCGCTTTTGCCGTGGAAGCATACATACGCGAAAAGGAGTCTGTAATCGCCGCCCAGCACATTTCCATCTTTCTGGCGGTGTAAATAAACAAAATTTTCGATATTGGTGCGAAAACAATCCGAGGGTGATCCACGAGAAGCCTCTGCATAGTGATCGTGTCACAGTTTGGTGCGCAGTTTCCCGAATAGGGATTATCGGGCCTTACTTTTACTACAGGAAAGAAATCGGGCAGTTACCGTCAATTCTGGGCGCTATATGAACATGCTCCAGAATTTTTTTGCCTCTGCTCTTAAAGAACTTGGTCTCGAGAATGTCTGGTTTCAGCAGGACGGGGGGGAAGCCACAGCCCACACAGCGCGGGCATCAATGCTGGTATTGAAGGAAATGTTCCCCGCATGCTTTGTCTCCCTGAGAGGAGACAATCCGCACGGAAATTCGCCGTATACCTGAAGAAATGCTTGAAAGGGTTATGCAAAACTTCAAAAGTCGCTTGCAGCAGTGTGTAGACAATGAAGGACAACACTTGGCCGATATGATTTTTAAAACTACATAAGATAAAACTGGCCATGTAACTACTTTATTTTATTGAAATAAATTTTTTGTATCTCGACTCCTTTTTCTTTAATTCACTTGCAAAACTAGGGAGGTTGTTTTGCCCCACCCGGTACACTTGAAAAAATACTTTTATCTGAAATTACAAGATGAAAAGTATTCTTATCTAAAAAAAATAAAACTAGAAAAGATTTCAATTTTTCATTGTTCACAAAATTTTAATGCAAGAAAAGTATTAAAAATTTTGATGTAATATACCTATTTATAAGTAATTTTAATATTTCGATTAAAAATTATTATTTAATTAAAATATCATTTGCATTATAGATAAAGAATAATATTGCTGTCTACATTTATAATTTAGAACTTTATAAATATTAAATTTAGCTTTAGATAGGTATAGTACCTACCTCTATAATTTAAAAATTTATAAAATAAAGCTACTGCAAGTGTTTTTTTATAAATATATACCTAAATTTTAGGAAATCCAAGCTAAAATATATAAATTTATAACTATATTTGCCGTGCTACTACTAGAAAGGACTGTTCTCTTAAAGGCAACCACCGTGCCAAAACTGGCATTTTAACATCGAATTATAAATTGTGAACAAAATTACCTAAAACATCAATAAACAATTTAATTTTTTTTTTTACTTTATAAAACACTTAAACTTTAAAAATTTTCAATTATTATATAAATATATTATCCATATTTTTTTTAATCCTCAAAAGAGTAGAGAATTTTCTTAACTGTGCCAAAACTGGTCGTTTTACCCTATATATGTAGAATATATCCCTATAATATTTTTACTAAATATTAATTTCGGTCCGAGATATGAATTTTTTAGTGAAATGGTCCAATTTTCCCCTATTTAATTATTTAAATATTTTATTGGTTAATTGAATAAACTTTTCGGGTGAAATATTATTGGGATATCTAGATGAGATCCAAAACTAAGCCTCTGAATTTTTTGGGAATTTTAGGTTGCTTCTAAGTGGGTTAAAATTGGCCAATGATGATATCGTCTATGGTTGTCGACCGCGTAGTCAAAAAGTATTGTTGTCAACGCAGGGTTGAATATACATTTATTGGAAGAAATTGAAAATAATGAACAATTGAGGCCAGGAGCCAGGAGCCGTTACGAAGTACTGTTGTACCAGTTTATTTAAAGGTAAAATAAAACATCTGCAGTGTCATGCACCGAACTTTCTTATCCGTATATGGGTTAAACCATATCGTAGTTACATTATTTTTCTAATTTATAATATTCGTTCTAACATTTAGTTCGCTTTTACAGTAGATATATTTCTTAGAAACAATATAAAATGTCAAACTTCAAATTATTTAAGTCTATTTTGTTAAACAATTGACAGGCGCAGATGATACGATTTATGTAAAAATATATATAAGCAGAAATTTAATTTGAAGCCATTACTCTTTTTGGAAAAATAATTCAAACAAAAGTTGTGCTAAATATAAATATATATATATATATATATATATATATATATATATATATATATATATATATATATATATATATATATATATATATATATATATATATATATATATATATATATATATATATATATATATATATATATATATATATATATATTTATATATATATATATATATATATATATATATATATATATATATATATATATATATATATATATATATACATATATATATATATATATATATATATATATATATATATATATATATATATATATATATATATATATATATATCTATTTTGTTAAACAATTGACAGGCGCAGATGATACGATTTATGTAAAAATATATATAAGCAGAAATTTAATTTGAAGCCATTACTCTTTTTGGAAAAATAATTCAAACAAAAGTTGTGCTAAATATAAATATATATATATATATATATATATATATATATATATATATATATATATATATATAAATATATATATATATATATATATATATATATATATATATATATATATTTATATATATATATATATATATATATATTATATATATATATATATATATATATATATATATACATATATATATATATATATATATATATATATATATATATATATATATATATATTTATATATATATATATATATATATATATATATATATATATATATATATATATATATTGGGACTATGGAGTATAGAAAATCAATAATTTATATAATAGTTATTATTTGTTATCAATAATGAAGTGAAACATGCGTATTTAGTCATAATTAGTTTATGTATCGAGTTGGCCTTGGTTAGCCGCTTTTTCGAATCGGCTGCTAGTTCGAGCTGCTAGATTCACTCTCGTTACGATTTTTTGATGAGAGAAATAATATACGTACCATGGACTTGCTTCAATTATCATCTTAGGAGTAATCACTCCATTTTATCTTTTCTAAATGAATTTCTTCTTCATTTACCGAATATATTTAAGACTTCAGCCAATTTTCTTGTGAGTCATATAATTTGGACCCTCCCATCATTTCGATGTTGCAAGATATTTCGCAGTACAACCACGCGATGAAGATCCGCAGGATTTAAAGAACTAGGAACATGACGCCAATATTCTTTTTTTATAGAAATATTAATTTAATTATAACGCAAATTAATGGTGGAGAAAATTTAAACTTATCGCGAATGAAGGAAGGAAAAATTGTAATTAAATATTAAAATAACAAAATGATTCACTTAAAATTATAACAAGTTCATTTATAAAATATAGAGAATATTTCACAAAATTGAATTCGTAGAAAAATAACGGTAAGTCGAAACATTTTAAGAGACACGTACATAATTTAAAGAGACAATGTATAAATAGTCTATATTAATAACAAATTGAATTAAACATACCGTCAGTGACGTACAAGAGGTGAGCAATACACTAATTGTAAGTTGCGTATATGCAGAATAACAATCATATAATGATTTTAATTCGGCAGTTTGTAAAGTCCTACATACTTCATATATATATATTTAATTTAATTGTACTCGACAATGAAGTTTAACTGACAGCACAAATAATAACAAATCGGATTTTAGTCGTAGTAGTCAATAACAAGAGCAAAATCCAGTGTTGCCACACTAGCCCTATTAACAACAATGAAATTCCCTATAAGTCATTATTTATTACATTAATAGAAATAATTTACAAATACATCTAAATGTTGTTTTTCAATTTAAAATTAATCTAACACTATGGTAAAACTAATTTTATCACTGGTTACTTGTGTTTTAAGAGTTGGTGTCATATTGCACCATTGCCTTGTATTCCCAAGATCTGATTATTCCAAATATATAAAATGCAAATCAGCATATAAAATTGAAACTATAAAATATATGCCGATTTGCATTAAAAATTCACACACTCGCACATTTTTACTTTCTTATACGCCAGTATAAGTAAGTATAATCATGAAAAATTTCAATCTCGAGATTTGAACAGAAATATACGTTTTCACCTTCCCTGAATCGATTCCGACTATTTTTGAAATAACGTCCGTCTGAGTGTGTGTGGGTGGGTGTGTCTGTGTGTATGTTCTCTACAGCCTAAACCGTTGAAGCTAAAATTATGAAACTTTAAACTTAAGATTTGCATATGCCTGGAGTGTGCACCTCCTAGTTTTGAAGAAAATATTCTGCAATTACTCAAAAATGGTTAAAGTTACAGAAGAATTGTATGGACAAAAATTAAAGTTATTTATATTTCGCACAACTTTTACAATACAAAATAAACCTGTAAATTCTTTATCAAAAAAAAAACAAAACCGACTTTAATCATTTAAAGTTTGACATTTTATATTTATTCTAAAAAATATATTTAGTGTAAAAGCGATCTAAAGGTTAGAACAAATATTATAAATTAGAAAATAATAATAAAACTACGATGTGGCTTAACCCAAATGCGTATAAGAAAGTTCGGTGCATGACACTACAGATGTTTTATTTTACCTTTAAATAAACTGGTCCAACAGTACTGCTCCTGGCTCCTGGCCTCACTTGTTCATTATTTTCAATTTCTTCCAATAAATGTATATTTAACCCTGCGTTGGCAACAATACTTTTTTACTACGCGGTTGACAACCATAGACGATATCGTCATTGGCCAATTTTAACCCACTTAGAAGCAACCTAAAATTCCCAAAAAATTCAGAGGCTTAGTTTTGGATCTCATCTGGACATCCCAATAATATTTCACCCGAAAAGTTTATTTAATTAACCAATAAAATATTTAAATCATTAAATTGGGGCTAATTGGACCATTTTACTAAAAATTCATATCTCGGACCCAAATTAATATTTAGTAAAAATATTATAGGGATATATTCTACATATATAGGTCTTTCAAAAAACCTACTTAAATTGTGCTCGGTTCCAAAAATAAGTATATTTATTGAAAAAATGCATAATTACATTAATATATAAAATAAAATAATAATTAAAAAACTTTTTGAGTGAACAACACTATTCGATTCCTTACTACTAATTTTATAAAATTATATAAAATTTAATAATAATAAAACATAATAAGAATGAAACATACAAAATATTTGATTTATAACGAGAAAATGCAGATTTTACACTTGCCTTAAAAATCGGAAAATGTTACACCGACAACAACCCTAGACGAATTCGTCAACACACAAACTTTGAACTATCACAGCTGTGCGAGACAAACGAATATTAACGCACTTTAGCATGCGTTCTTACTATACCCTTAAAGTTTCTTAAGAAAGGGGTACAAAGCCGCTTTCACTTCTCCTACCCGAGATACAGAGAAATAAAAAAATCAATATGACGATATCGTGTATGGTTGTCGATGCAGGGTTAATAATTTAATTTAGATTATATCACAAATGTTTATATATTTAATAGTTAAAAAGACTATGTATGTTAATTTTTTATAATCTTAATCATACGATTATTCATAATTTTAAATATAATACGAAACAACTACATTATTTATTATTATTATACATATACTAGAAGAGCACAAAGAACAAAGGTGTATTTATTTAATTACGGTTAATCATTCCAGTTTTACATTAATTAATTCGTGCAGCGAACACACAAATGTTATGTCCATCTAACGCTGATTGGACTAAGTGAGCCAGCTCGGAAAAAATATCTTTTGCGACGAACTAGGCGAAAATATACAATCACATGTAAAACCGAATTTATTTAAACATATTTTAGACGAGAATGAAATATTAACATCAAGCAATAACAAACTTAGCGAAGAATCTTGTACAATAAAAAAAGAACTATCCATTTGACTAAAATGGTGTACTCTTTTAAGTCAGTAGTCACAATATCTAGTCTACAAGTTTTATCAATTAATTGTATCTTTGTTTTCATGATCAATTAAATTAATTTCACACTTTTCCAATTCTTTCTTTGTAAAACAAAGAAACAATTAAAAAATTGTGAAATCAAATTAATAGATCATGAAAACACAAAGTTACAATTAATTGATGAAACTTGTAGACTAGATATTGTGATCACTGACTTAAAAGAGTACACCATTTTAGTCAAACAAATGAAATCTCAAATTTTATTAACTTGAGGTTGATAAAAGCAAGTTGCATAATGATATTCAAGATCTAGAAGGAAATATCCGTGTGTTTTGTTGAGTGCGGCCATATGTACATGAAGAAGGACTTAAGTTGCTCTATAATGTAAATTTCTTGGATCAATTTGGATAAAAATACAATTAATTGATTAAACTTGTAGACAAATATTGTGACTACTGACTTAATCTATTAGTCCCAAAAAAAAAAAAACAATATATATATATATTATTGGCAGGCGCCCTTCGGAACACATAGAAAAAATCATTTCTTTAACATTCTCACGAATTTTAAGTTCAAAGTGTATTATTATTATTAGCAACAATTGTCTGTCTTTGTAACCGGTACCTTTTTTGAAAAATATTTTCAAATAAAAGTTATGCGTAATATTAATATCTTTTATTTTTATTCTTAAAATTTTGCTGCAAAAACTACCGTTTTTGAGTTATATCAGAAAATGCAAAAATATACTTTTCAAAATAAGAAGTTTTCCTGCCAGACACATACAAATCTTAAGTTTGAAGTTTCATAACTGTATCTTTTACCGTTTAGGCTGTAGAGCACACACATACACACAGACAGACACACACACACACACACACAGAGACAGACAGACGTCATCTCAAAAATAGTCAGACTTAATTCATTTTTCAAACGAATATTCAAACCGGTTTAATCATTAAATTGTCTCTTTTATGAAATTCATTTTCTTAAATATTATCATTTTCAAAAATGATCGCATCTTCATGAATTAAATTAATTACATTGCCAACAGTTACATTAGTAACTGAAACTCTGTCATAATTTAAACATATGTTACGCAGTACAGAGCATGCTAATTTGCGAACACACCTCTGTATGCGTGTGTGTGAACGCTCTACAGCCTAAACGGTTGAAGGTATAATAATGAAACATTAAGCTTAAGATTCTTATATGGCCAGTAATAAAACTGGAATTGCATGTTTCCTCTAGCCATAACACAAAAACGGTTGCATTTAAAATAAAATTAGTTAGAATAAAACTGGAGATATTAATATTTCAAACAACTTTAGTTTGAATTTTTTTCAAAAAAGGTCCCGGTTTCGTGCTACTACAGCGGATATTATTTTATATGAAATGTATAGCTGTATTTCGATAGGTGTAATGAAGATTCCAAAAGGGGAAATAGTGAAAACTAGACGAAAAGTAATGGCTTATAACTGAGGGGTAAACAAAAACTGCTACATTCGCTGCCGCAGATGCTGGAATATCTATTAAATTGGTGTTTAATATTATTACGGAAATGGAGAGCACAGGAATATTAACATCTCCATCGAAGAAACGATTGCGGGTAGATTTATATTCATTCCTATTTCAAACAAAATGTAATGCCAACGTTAAATAAAGTATTACAGGTAATTTTTTTACGTATACACTTAAATAAATAATCAAGAAAATGATCGACTGTAAATACAGCCTATAAACTTACTCACTCATAAACTTACTCGCACATGTTTATCATGAAGCAAATCGATCTAAATTTTGTATTGTAAATTCACCTTTACTATCTCTGTGTGTGTGTGTTGAATATCAAAAGTTCGTCAAGATGTAAAAGGTTTTCTACCACCCCCATTGAAAGGAAGAAGCATGATGATATGTTTGTATGCTTATTTTCTTAAATATTTCAATATCCCTCTCATCTAAACAAAATCTCATCTAAAAAAAAAGTATAAGAAACACTACTAGACTATTACTAATCTGAAATAATTATAATTGTTTTTTAGGCTACAGAAGAAAACGAATTAATTTCTCGTATGTGTCGTACCACGCTCTTCAAAGTTTTGAAGCAACTGGGATTTGTATGAGAGAAACGTGGTAGGAATAATATACTAGGAGATCTATATATGAAGAAGGCTGTATGTAATCAAAATTCTTAATTCTGCAGGAAGATCGCGTTATTTATTAGTCGGACGAGACTTGAATGAAATCGAGTTATTGAAAAATTGGAAGGATAAGTCAGTCACAAACCGATAGGAAACGAAACTGGACTAATTTTACAAGAAGTAAATTGAAATTTGTTAAAAGTCGAATTACTGAGCATCGGTAAAGAATGCGTAAAGTATAAAGTAAGAAAAACTAATCAAGAGATTTCACTTTTGCGAAACCCAATCGAAATGATTTGGGCTCAGATGAACAATAAAAACCGTTAAAATACCAGACACAAAAATCATTTAAGGCGATTGTAACGCTGTCGCTATTTTATGAGCCTAGTTGGTACAATTTCGAGGTAATCGTGTCATCTAGCGGTTTTACCGCAAAACGTTCGGTGACCTCGCCGCTCGGCATTGCGCGCACCTCGAGCGGGATTAATTAATTCGGCAAATGCGGGAATAACTTGTCGTTTTGCAAAATGATACGGAATATCGCTCTCTTGTCGGCTGACCAGCTTGTAACGCGGATGTCTTACCGTTCCAGTACCATTCTATATCAGTATTTTTTTCGTGCATTTTTGCATTTAGTACATAATTCCGTAGCTGAGTCTCCGACAGAAGCAACGACCTGAGATAAGTATAATTTATTACTTACTTTATTATATTGATTTTTAGTTAGCCGGAACCCAACTTACCACGTGCTTCCGGGGTTATTTCTTTTTTCACACGTGCCCATCAATTTTGTCAGTTTTTCAATAGTAGTGCTGCTTTATTTATTCAACTCCACAATTTTGAATTGTCTGGCATATTCAGAACTGTATTAGTGTTTATTCACTGGTTCTTCAATTTTTGCAATTTAACATTTAACGTAACTCTATTTATCACTTCACCCTTTTGTAATTGTTGATAATTTAGTTGTAGACTCAATTATTCCTTTTTTTTTGAAGCGTAACAGTTCAGTATTCAAGCACCGTCATTGGCTTGTTATCATTAGTTTATTTTATGTTAAAATTCCGTTAATACCGTGGCTATAAATTCCTGCGCATCTCTACCTCGTACATAACACTTTCCACCGCATTTGGTTCCGACGGTATTACTTACATAACGTACGTGAAGTCATTACCTCGATACGGGGACTATACGAGAGGATTTTATCTCCAAAACCACCAATTGGTAACCGCAACCCGTAGCACCAGACAGCACCAGAGTTGAGCGCAGCCACCAACATCTCTTTGCCGCCTCCAGGACGTCCAGGAATACCGGGCTGGCGCCCTAAAATAAATACCCTGGAGCTACTAGCCGGCGCTACCTCGCGACTCATGTCTGGACGATTGATGAGTATAGCCTCGATCATCTAACTTTGCCATTACTCCATTTACTTTACTTTTGCCTATTTTCTTTGTAACCTTAATACTTAACATTTAGCGTGTATTGGCGTCAAAAGCCCAGTTAAGTGCAATCCTTTTTACTTTCTTATACGCAGTATAAGTAAGTATTGTAATCATGAAAAATTTCGATCTCGAGATTTCAACGGAAATATACGTTTTGACCTTCCCTGAATCGATTTCAACTATTTTTGGAATGACGTCCGTCTGTGTGTGTGTGTGTCTGTATGTGTGTGTGTGTGTGTGTGTGTATGTTCTCTACAGCCTAAACGGTTGAAGCTAAGATTATGAAACTTTAAACTTAAGATTTGCATATGCCTGGAGTGTGCACCTCCTATTTTAGAAAAAAATATTTAAACCGGAAGTGCCTTTTTACTCTAGTCATTTTTGGTAGTTTCTGCTATTACTCAAAAACGGTTACAGTTACAGAAAAATTTTATGCACAAAAATTAAAGGTATTCATATTTAGCACAACTTTTGTTTGAATTTTTTTTCCAAGAAGTGTCCTTGTTTCAAAATAAATTTCTGAATTTTATATATATATATTTACAAAAATCGTATCATCTGCGCCTGTCAATTGTTTAGCAAAATAGACGTAAATAATTTGAAGTTTGACATTTAATTTATATTCTAAATATCTGCAGTGTCATGCACCGAACTTTCTTATCCGCATATGGGTTAAACCATATCGTAGTTACATTATTTTTCTAATTTATAATATTCGTTCTAACATTTAGTTCGCTTTTACAGTAGATATATTTCTTAGAAACAATATCAAATGTCAAACCTCAAATTATTTAAGTCTATTTTGTTAAACAATTGACAGGCGCAGATGATACGATTTATGTAAAAATATATATAATAAGCAGAAATTTAATTTGAAGCCATTACTCTTTTTGGAAAAATAATTCAAACAAAAGTTGTGCTAAATATAAATACCTTTAATTTTTGTTCATGAAAATTTTCTGTAACTGTAACCATTTTTGAGTAATTGCAGAACATGCAAAAATTGACTAGAGTAAACAGGTACTTCCGCTTTGAATATTTTTTTCAAAAATAGGAGGTGCACACCTCAGGCATATGCAAATCTTATGTTTAAACTTTCATAATGTTTGCATCAACCGTTTAGGCTGTAGAGAACACACACACACACACACACACACACACACACACACACACACACACACACACAAACACACACACACACACACACACACACACACACACACACAGACGGAAATCATTCCAAAAATAGTTGGAATCGATTCAGGGAAGGTCAAAACGTATATTTCCGTTAATCTCTCGAGATCGAAATTTTTCATGATTACAATACTTACTTATACTCCGTATAAGAAAGTAAAAAATATATGTAGTGTAAAAGCGATCTGAAGGTTAGAACAAATATTATAAATTTGAAAAATAATGTAACTACAATATGGTTTAACCCATATGCGGATAAGAAAGTTCGGTGCATGACACTGCAGATGTTTTTATATTTTATTATTTAATATATTGTTTAATATATTATTTAATATATTTATTTAATATAATGTGTAATAAATTGCCATTGTTACGAAATTTGAATTTAATTCACCTAGCTGCTGCAGCTCTTATCCCCACTCCCGACTCCGGTCTGAGAGCTAGTCGAGCATTTCGTCTTGTCGGCTTCTCGCTCGCGAAAGTCGTTACACGATGTTCCAATATTTTGGTCAAATAAATGACTATTTTTAATAATTTTTTCTCTTGTTTTATTATATAGAAAATTAAATTTTTGTTTACAATATTAAATAACTCATACAGTATACAAAATTTATTTTTTATTTTTATGGATAATTACTTATATAGGAGGTTACAAAGTAGAGGTCGCGGAGATGAGGTGCTTTGCGGTGTGCACGATAATGCCAGTCCAGGATGTCTAAAACAAAACATCTGCAGTGTCATGAACCGAACTTTCTTATACGCATATGGGTTAAACCACATCGTAGTTTCATTATTTTTCTAATTTATAATATTTGTTCTGACCTTTGGAACACTTTTACGCTAAATATATCTCTCTGAATAAATATAAAGTGTCAAACTTCAAATTATTTAAGTCTGTTTTGTTTTTTTTTTTAAACAATTGATAGGCGCAGATGATACGATTTATGTAAAATTAAATGTAACATGAAGAAATTTCAAGAGTCATTTTCTTGTTTCCGGAACCGTTTGAGAAAAAAGTTCCAAATAAAAGTTGTACAAAATGCTAATATCTATAATTTTTAGTGTCACAATTTTTCTGTAACTGCAACCGTTTTTGAGTAATTGCAGAAACAGCAAAAAATGACTAGAGTAAACATGCACTTCCGGTCGGATATAAATCTAAAGTTTAAAATTTCATAATTTTCCCTTCAGCCGTTTGGGCTGTAGAGCACTCACATACACAAACACACACACAGACGGACGCCATTCCAAAAATAGTTGGAATCGATTCAGGGAAGGTCAAAACGTATATTTCCGTTAAAATCTCGAGATCGAAATTTTTCATGATTACAATACTTACTTATACTGCGTATAAGAAAGTAAAAAATCTAACGGGCTTTTATTAAGAACAAAATTACCTTCCCCGTAAACCAATAAAAAGTTAAAATTTAAAAAACCTAGAAAATAGAGTGAGTTTAAGAAAAGTTTTGTACACTAAATTGGACCTTTGGGATTGAATAAAAATGGAACAAGTAGTGTATAATTGAGCGTTCTAACGCAAAAAAACCTGAACTTACCCCGTTTTTCGCTAGAAATACCGTGAAAATGCCCATAAAAGAGTACTTTTGCCCTATTTTTACGGTTTTTTCGCTAGAAATACCGTGAAAATGCCCATAAAAGAATACTTTTGCCCTATTTTTAGTAAAATGTACAAAAAGTGTATATTGACAAACCTGAACGTATTGACAATTTTTTTCCCTAATAAATGGAGAATAAAAACGAATTAGCGAGTATGCTAAATAGTAGTAATTCACAATTTAGAAAATTGTCAGAGTTGGAGAATAAAACGTATAAAATCGTATATTTTGAGGTAATTGAAGGAAAGTATGGTGAGCAAATAATAGTTGGTATAGAGAATTTTAAAGTATCATTACCTGAACGGTATAATAGATTTATACCAAGTATTGAAGAGTTGAACAGTAATCCTCCTAGTTTAAAATATAACGGTAAGAAGAAAATAGGTACTAGAGAGATGCATGATATAGAATTTGTTTAAACGAATAGTTAAAAAAATAAAAAAATAAATATTGAGTAAATAAAGTACATAAAACATAAATAAAGTACATAAAACATAAATAAAGTACATATAACATAAATAAAGTACATAAAACATAAACTAGACATAAATAAAGTACATAAAACATAAACTAGACATAAATAAAGTACATAAAACATAAATAAAGTATATAAAACATAAACTAGACATAAATAAAGTACATAAAACATAAACTAGACATAAATAAAGTACATAACACATAAACATAAAACATGAATCATAAATTAATATAATTTTTTCTTAAATAAATGTATGATAAGAGCTATGAGAAGTTAGTAAAACAATTTAATTTCTCTAAGAAAAAAACAATAGATGCTTTAATATAATATAATCAGAGTGAGTTTGATAAAATTGAAGCTTTAGAGAAACAATATAAACCTATAATTAAAGTTTTGAATAAACAAGAAAAAGCCATAAAAGAAACAACAAATGCTA
The DNA here is from genome assembly GCA_944738965.1 of Nebria brevicollis. Lineage (NCBI taxonomy): Eukaryota > Metazoa > Arthropoda > Insecta > Coleoptera > Carabidae > Nebria > Nebria brevicollis. The sequence goes on from OX122908.1 coordinate 3,432,400, forward strand.
TTACTGATGCAAGTATATCAAGAAATGCAATGGTACACTGGCGAAATCCTGTAGCATCATCAACTTTAAATGATTCATATGAAGGCGATGAAGAAACAATAGTACCAATGCCAAAACAAAGAGTAGTTCTACCAGGTGAAATGGCTGTTGTTAATACCATAGAAGATGCATATTTAAATCGACAACAAGATGAGAGAGACACAACTTACGGAATTAGTCATAAAACTGAACATGGTTATAGAATGGGGCAAAAGATGAATAAAACGAGAGATTTGTTATTTAATGCTTATAAAATAGATTTCGATGAAGATCATATTATATTATACAACACTGAACAACAAAATAAGAAATATCCAAAAAATGAGAATATATTGACTTTCTTAACATTGAAACAACCACCTTACGAAGATTGGAATAAATTTAAAAATGCACATGTAGCTGACTATACAAATTATAGAGAAATTTTATTTCTGACAAGGCATTGCATATGTATGATCAACCTACACGTCAGATAAGATCTAGTTCAGATAAATATAAACAACTAATATCACCTATGTGGCAAGATTATAATAACTTTAGAGGTGCACCTATATATACATCGTCACCAAAGACCAAGCAACAAGCTGATTTTGATAAAAATAGACCTATACCATCAACGTCATCTGGGAAAGGTTTATTTAAAAAATATAATACAAAAGAAAAATAATATGTGTATTGGGATGATCCTAAAGAATTACAAGATCGCTTAGATTATCTAAAAGCGAAAAAACTAGCTGGTAACGATAACGTTCAAAATGAAATAATAAATATAGAGGAGGAATTACATGAGAGGTATGGTAGCGCTATTAATGTTTTTACTCTTAAATGGTACTAAATAAATTTGGAGATAGTGATAAATATCTAGAAAATAATAATGTTAAAGGTGTTCCTGGAATAGAGTTTAAGTTAACAGATGATGGTCATTACAAAACAAGAAATTATGTAATGTGGGAATGTCTGAAAATGTGAATGATGCATGTAAAAAATATTATGTTGACCAATTAGTATTAGATAGTATGATAAAAATTGAAACTGACATAAAAATTAAAACCAACGATATGGGTAAATTAATTAATGAAAATACGAAGTCTTTGATAAATCAGAGACTTACCACTATATTTAGAGAATTAAATAATCATATTAAAAATCAATTTAAACGGCTGCCAATACCAATTCAATTACGATATAACAAATTTGATGAAGACGGTTTCTATATACGTGAATATAGTATATCTAATGATGCTATTTATCGTCTACCATTTCACATAAAAATTGAAAAGTTAACAATATTCCCAGAAGGTGCATGCAGTGAAATACATGTTAATGATAGAGAATTTAAAACATTACCGGATGGCTTCGAGTTGAAAAAACATGAAAAACTTAGATTTAAACGATTTATAAGTACTGATAATGTTTCATGGGCCAATATAAGTGTTGAATTAATTATTACGCATCAGTAGATTTCTTATGTAATAAATGAGTGAGTATTGTGTTAAATGTAAGACAAAGACAGGTTCTAAGAATGTGACTAGAACAACATCTAAAAAAGGTCAGCCAATGTTAAAAGGGGAATGTGTAGTTTGTAATACAAATAAATATTCATTTATAAAAAAAATAGTTGATGGTATTAAAGAAGATATCGCGGATGAAATACATAAACCATTAAGGCATAATTTTCAGAGACGTAAAGTTTTAACAATAGCAATTGATGATTTATGGCAGGCTGATTTAGTTGAAATGATTACAAATCAGGATAAAGGATATAAACATATTTTGACAGTTATTGATGTATTTTCTAAATTTGCATGGGCTATTCCAAATAAAAATAAAACTGGAGAAAGTGTATCTACAGCGTTTAAATCGATTATAACTAACCGCAGTCCAACACATCTACAAACTGACCGTGGACTTGAATTTTATAATAAAATCTTTCAGCAATTAATGCATGACAATAAAATTAATCATTATTCAACATACTCTGAAGTAAAAGCATCTGTTGCTGAACGATTTAACAGGACACTTAAAGAAAAAATGTGGAAGCGATTCACTGTAAACGGTAATTACAAATGGTTCGATTTGCTACCTCAATTAGTAGAAGAATATAACAATACTATACATAGCACAATTAAAATGACACCTGTACAAGGTTCAATGCAAGAAAATGAGAAATCTTTAAACAAAATTTTTGCTCAAACAGTACCTACTAAACCCCCCAAGTCTAAAATAAATGATAAAGTAAGAATATCAAGGTATAAAACTATTTTTGCGAAAGGTTATACACCAAATTGGTCCGTTTGTAAAATAATATATTCTGACCCTATTACATATCATATTAAGGACTATAAAAATAAATTAATAGAAGGTTGTTTCTATGAACAAGAAATGAGTAAAACAAAGTACCCGAATGTTTTCCTAGTAGAGAATGTAATAAGACGTAAAGGTAATAAAGTGTTTGTTAAATGGTTAGGTTTTGATAACACTCATAATACATGGATAGAAAAAGATGCTGTAATAAATTAACAAATTTATTTTGTTATAAATGGATGGTCCAGATTATTTTATATGTAGAGAATGTTTAGAGTGTGCATTTAGAAGAAATGATAAAATACCTTCTTGTGACAATTGTGGGTTCTATATAATAACTAAATCAAATAAAAAATATTTTATAAAGCCATTTAATAAAATCAAATATTTCGTAAAATTTACTACGTGAACATAAAGAGACGGTTAATCCAAATCATAATGTATATGGTTTTAATGCAAATGATCAACAAATGTTAGTTGAAAAATATACATATTATTTTCTTTCTTATATGTATAAGTCAGTTCCAGATAGATCTATAAGTCATAAATATTAAATTTATAAATTATTACATAGAACATAGAAAACTTAAATATGACCTTTTCTGGAAAGACTTTCTAGATTATTACGCTAATAGAGAAATAAGGGAAGCAATAAATATTGAAGATTATATTGTTAAAGAAGATCTAAGAAAAGTAAAATTAAAGACTTTAACTAATACGGATTTTTTTTATTAATAAATGACAAAAATTTGTAGTGTTTGCAATATTAGTAAAGACGTTAATAATTTTCATAAAAATAAAGAGGAATATAATGCAAGATGCAAAACTTGTATGAGTAATTATTATTTCACAAATAAAAATAAACTTAGAGAAAAAGTGGAATGTGAATGTGGAAGATTTGTTGTAAAATCATATCTTCGTAGTCACAAGTCTAAAAATATACATTTACGAAATTATTAACAAATTTGTTTTGTAATAAATGGAGATCAACACAATTAAAGAATTACGACAGATGTGTAAACAAAATGGAATTAAAGGTTATTATAGAATGAATAAACCTGAATTAATATTTCATTTAAATAGATTGCCGTTTGAAGATGATTTATTTACTCCACCTAAGAATTGCAAAAGTAAAATGTGAAGGTTGTAGTACATATTATGATCCAAAAAAACGTGCAGAACATTTTAGAAGTAATAAACATTTATTTAAGCAAATTGTAGAATTGTAGAGGTTGAAACTGCATTTCAAAATAGGTTGGCCACATATCATATAAATAATAATACTAACATAAGAGATCCTTCAATATTTCTTGCCTCTATTAAATATACTTTATTAAATAAAATACAAGAAAAGTTGGTTGATAATAATCTTAAGGTAAACTTGAAATTATTTTGTAATTATAAGCAGTTTGACATTGAATCTGAAATTATTGAAGAACAAAATTTTAAAACACGCAATGTAGCCATTTTTGATAGTACAGACCTAGAAGAATACTATGCTGAAGCAGAAGAAAAATTCCTTGCTGAAGTGGAGGAATTTGAAAGAAAGGGATCCGGTTGGGTTTTATATAGTGTAAATTCTATAGAGCTGCGAATTAATAACTATGTTCCATTACGTGGATCTTCTTATGTGGCACTACCAAAATGGATACAAGACAAGAAAGCAGTTGTAAATGTGGAAAATAACGACGACAAGTGTTTTATGTGGTCATTATTATCATTCTTACATCCAGTAGATATACATACTTGTAGATTAACAAACTATAATAAATATATAGATCAAGTTGAAACAATGTTTAATGGTATTCGATTTCCTATGGCACTGAAAGATATTAGGAAATTTGAAAGGCAGAGTAATATCTCTGTAAATGTATATTCTTTTGATGAGCAAGAAATAATATTTCCAGTATATGTAACAAAAGACAAGAAAGATCAACGTATATATTTGTTGTATATAAAGGACAATAAGAATAGTCACTATTGCTGGATAAAAAATATTTCACGATTAGTGGGATCTCAATTATCTATGTATGAAGGTTCAAATTATCTCTGTGATCGATGTTTATTATTTTTTAATTCATAGTATAAGTTAAATATTCACAAAGTTGATTGTAAAACCAAAGATTCAGTAAAAGTAATTATGCCAAGTGAAACTGAAAAAATCCAGTTTAAAAATTATAGAAATACAATGAAAGTTCCATTTGTTATATATGCAGACTTTGAATGTCTAACAAATAAAATTCAAACATGTGCACCATCAAATAACAAATCATACACGATAGATACGAAAAACAAGAAACATAAGGAATATAAGCCGCCTGTTGTATATAGAGGTCCTAATGCCGCAAAAGTATTTATGAATAGAATTAGACAAGAAGTAGAAGAAATTGGTAACTATTATGATGAAATTGAGGAAATTTTACCTCCTACCAATACAGAAATAGAACAATATAATACTAATAATAATTGTACTTTAAGTGGGTGTAGGTATACAGAAGAAAATAAAAAAGTACGCCGTCATGATCATTTGACTGGAAAATATATAGCACCTCTTTGTAATACTTGTAATTTAAAATGCCAAACTTCTAAATTTATGCCAGTATTTTTCCATAACTTGTCCGGTTACGATTCGCATTTATTTATCAAAGAACTTGCTTATGATGACCAAGAAATAGATTTAATTCCATGTAATGAAGAACGGTATATAAGTTATACTAAACATACAGATGACCTACAAATTAGATTTGTGGATTGATTTAAATTTATGTCGAGTGGTTTGGAAAATCTTGCAAAGAATTTAAAAAAAGAACAAAAAACATCATTGACTAAATACTTTAAAGAAGATGAGGTTATATATATTGTTATGAATACATGGATTCATGGTCAAGATTTACAGAGACAAGTGTTCCACCTAAATCGGAATTTTATAGCGAACTAAACGATTCAAACATAAGTGATACAGACTATGAACATGTATTAAATGTATGGAATAAATTTAATATGCAAAATCTAGGAGACCTTCATGACTTGTATGTAAAAACAGATGTATTATTGTTGGAGATATATATGAGAATTTCAGATTAATATGCTACAATTTATACAAATTAGACCCAGCATGGTACTTTACAACACCTGGACTAACATGGGATGCAATGTTAAAATATACAAAACAGGCATTATTTTATTCTCTGACTATGATATGATTTTAATGATTGAAAAAGGTATTAGAGGAGGAATAGCACAGTGTTGTAAGCGGTATGTAAAGGCAAATAATAAATACATAGAAGATTATGACCCCGCAAAATCATCTAATTATTTGATGTATTTAGATGCCAATAATTTATATGGTTGGGCAATGTCGCAGAAGATGCAATATGCAGGTTTTGAATGGGCCAGTAAAAATATTAATTTAAATCTAGCGAATGATGCAAATGAAGGATATATTGCTGAAATTGATTTAGAATATCCCATGGAGTTACATGATTTACATAAAGATTTACCACTGGCACCCGAATCAAAAAATCCACCAGGATCTAATCAATGTAAATTACTAACTACATTGGATAACAAAAAAAGATATGTTTTACATTATAGAAGCTTGAAACAATATCTATCAAAGAGAATGGTATTAAAACAGGTACACAGAGTAATAAGTTTTAGAAAATCTTATTGGTTAAAGAATTATATAGACTTGAATACGGAAATGAGAAAGAAAGCAAGTAGTGAATTCGAAAAGGACTTTTATAAATTAATGAATAACAGCATATTTGGAAAGTCTATGGAAAACATTAGAAAATATGTAAACATAATACCATGTCCAAATGCTAAAAAAAGTGAAAAGCTTATAAGCAAACCAAACTTTAAACATAGAAACATCTTTACTGAAAATCTTGTGGCCATACATATGAATAAAACTAAATTAACATTCAACAAACCTATTTACATTGGTTTGTCTATATTAGATATATCAAAAGAGTTAATGTATGATTTCCATTATAATGTTATGAAACAAAAATATAAACATAATATAGAGTTACTCTATCAAGATACGGATTCCTATATATATAATATTATCACGGAAGACTTTTATGAAGACATGAAACATATGATAGATCACTTTGATACATCCGACTATCCTTTTGATAATAAATATAACATACCAGTGAACAAAAAGGTACTTGGAGAAATGAAAGATGTAAATATGGGCTCTCCAATGACAGAATTTGTTGGCTTAAAGGCAAAAATGTATGCGTTTGATGTATTAGGTAAAACAGTTCAAAAGAAGGCAAAAGGTACCAAGAAAAATGTAGTTACGAATAATATTACATTGACGATTATAAAAACTGTTTATTTAATAGCGAGACGATGTCCAGAACAATGAATACTATTAGAAGTGTAAAGCATGACATTTATTCCATCAATCAAAATAAAATTGCTCTGAATCCTGCCGATAATAAAAGATATATACTAGAAAATGGGTTTGACACATTACCATGGGGTCACTATTCTATTAATAAAAATTAACGGTAGATATATTAATATTTAAATTAAAAAAAAAAATTAAAAAAAAAGATTTATAAAAATAATTGTAGATATTTAAATTAAAATATTTAAACAACATATATATAAAATAATTGTAGATATTTAAATTAAAATATTTAAATAATAGATATAAAATATAATTGTAGATATTTAAATTAAAATATTTAAATAAATATAAAAAATAATTGTAGATATTTAAATTAATTATTTAAATAAAAGATATAAAAAATAGTTGTAGATATTTAAATTAAAATATTTAAATAGATATATAAAAAATAATTTTAGATATTTAAATTAAAATATTTAAATAAAATTAATGTAGTTAAGATAAAATGTTCTCATTAAAGCGACGGTTATATTTACCATTTGCCATATCTTTCTCCATATTTATGGCTAGAAAATCATATTTCTTTTTCCAACAAAAATTACAAAGATCTCTAAACTTTTCTATACTCATATCCGTGCCAGCGAAATCATTATATGCATGTTTTAAATTAGTACTATCAGTAAAGTGACAAAGTATCATCTGTTTCGGTATGCGGCTTAATGTTTGACATGTGCAATTTAGGGTGGAGCGAAAACTGCCAAAAAAATTTGTTTTCCAATAATCACTTGGCCTGTATAATGGAATAGTTGCTTCTTTAAGAAGTACAAAAATTGGATTGCTGAGACTTCATCTTTGGGTGCCAATTTGACATCTAAATTAAAATAAAAAGTAAAATACTTTTATGTAGCTCTTCGCTTAGTTTCATAATAAATAACCAGAAAACTTGCTTCCTGAATGAAAATAATCCTGAACTCACCGCGTGGAGGTGGCTACAAGTTGAGTTCCACCACCCACCCATCCTCTTAATCAGTTTCTTTATATTCAGTTGTCTTTAAAAACTTGGTGATATTGACCTTTTGTCTCGAATTTTGGTAGGGATGGCCTATGGTCAATTTGTATTAAAATGAATATAGTAAGAGCTCAAATCGACCTAAATATTATTTGCATTTACATAAAAAACTATACAAGTTTTTTGGCTATTTATAGTACAAAGCTAAAAAAAAAAACAAGCTCGTTTTGGCACCCAAAGGACAAATACGATTTAAATGAGATTTTGCACAGTAATTACATTTAATCAAAGGCAACTATTCCACATATAGGCTACATGAAATTCAAAAATGTTTATTTTCGCTCCACCCTAATGCACATGCGCAATATGCTGCGTTTGTTTGGCCAAACAAACGCAGTATATTGTAATAAAATCTACAAAAAGTCAGTTCGGAGAAAATTCGTCGTACTATCGCAGGCAGCACTAGCGGAACAGACATAGTTTATTTGAAATTTCAAATAACCACACGCTAAGCGCTATGCCAGTAACTTATTATGCAAACAGGTTATGCGGATTGCCTGAATAGTTACAAAACTAGATCTCATTGCGCCAATTTAATAAAAGGTAAACGAGTATCAGGAAAGGGTCACAAAAAGGATTGTAATTGGAAATCAGAATAAATTTATTTCCACTAAACAATATTGCGATTATTTTATTCAATGTAAAGACATAGTATGACGATTTAAAATTCTACAAAGATAAAAATACAATTTATAATTTGAAATTAGAATATTCTGTATTAGAAATATACAAGTCTAGAGTATCAATGTTCTGCATCTTCATGCTTAAGCTTATAAATATCGATCCATGATTACCTATATAGGCGCCTCCACCATTCCCTTCTTCTCAATACTGGAGACAGTAACGTTACTATCATGCTACCTTTTATGTTGGAGAAAAGAATTTTTAATTTACTTTACTACCCCTTAGTAAACATTGCAAAACAGAGATTTAATTGTCGAAGTTGTGCATTGTTTTCCAGCAAGAACCACGAGGAGGTTGGGGTCCATGACTGTTTAAATTATTTATATTTTTCATTTACTTGTTCTAAATCTAAACAGACATTTTTCTTGCCAGGATAGGATGGGATACACGGATTATACAGAGTATATTACAGAAAAGGCAACACGATTATCGGTTTTGGCTTACCTGTGTATCCAATAATTCTTCATACATGTTCTTGACTGACTATCCTACAATTCTTCATTCATCTTCTTGACCATCCTAATGGAACCAGCCGCTGGTAGTTAATAATTGACTCAATATTGAATTCAATTATTATTAGATCAGCAATCACTAAAATTTTCCATCTACGTAGCATTCTAGCTTTTAATGATCCCTATCGAATCAATATTGAACTAAATTATTATGATATCATTAATCACAAAAATTTTCCAACTCTGTGGCATTCTAGATTTTGATGATCTCTGCCGAATAATAATAACCACGAGGAGTATCCAATAATTCTTCATTCTTCTTCTAGACTATCCTATAATTCTTCATTCATCTTCTTGATTATCCTAATGGAAGCAGCCGCTGGTAGTTAGTAATCGACTCAATATTGAATTCAATTATTATGAGATCACCAATCACTAAAATTTTCCATCTACGTGGCATTCTAGTTTTTAATGATCCCTATCGAATCAATTTTGAGCTCAATTATTATGAGATCATCAATCACTAAAATTTTCCAACTCTGTGGCATTCTAGCTTTTGATGATCCCTGCAGAATAATATTTCATTTAAGTATTATACTTATTTCCCGGAACATAATTGGCATCTAAAATTTTTTAACTCTTCGCAATATTTTGGATTGTTGAATTCGCTTACACATGAAGTATGTAGCCACCGTCGACAAAAATCGCATTGAATCCAGTTTGACGCAGATTTCTTTTGCGAAACTATGGAGCAGCACATTGGTTCACCTTTTCTATTAAAATAAAACCAATCCTCACAAGAATCGCAAAAGTGCCAGGTTGATTGAATCACTCGCCAATCACCAGAATCCGGAATACAAAACTCCGAAACTTTTGTCGATGATTCCAACATATATCGTCTAAGATATTCTCTAAAAATATTTGGCTCGAAAGCACCGAAGTAATGGTATGTACCCTATCTAAAATATTTCTGCTGCTTAGGATATTCCGCTTCCATTACTTTCCACCCGTTAACATCAATAACGCAATCGTGAAGACGTCTTCGATTTTTAATAGAAATAAAAAATTTTGAAAACATTTCTTCCGATACCTTATTATTTGCTAAGGAATTAAAATAGTAAAAATATTTTTTCCGGAAATCGGCGAAAATTAATATCCAATGCCCGTGTACGTTCAATGGAAGAAAAGCATATTGTTGGTTTGTGTACCACATTTCTCTGTATGCTCTTCTAAATATAATTTCTGACATGCAACATTCAATAATGCAGAAGTTTCCATTTTTCGATAACAAATGTAGGGACAAATCTGTGATCGCATCTGAAATCCACTCTCCATCTACTAACGTCACGTAGTCATTCAAATGCAGATAACTGTATTTTCCGGACCCTGCATGCAGCTGATTTCGTGCAATATAAACAATATTTGTACCTGCAATTTTGTGATTATAAATAAATGGCTGTTTCAAGATGCCATTGTCAAACCATTCTTTTTTTATTTCTTGTTGCGTGCTGATATTCGCATTGATTTGAGTCCTGTTCATCTTTTTCATTGTTGGTGCTTCGACGACTGCTGGTGTATCCTTGATTGACTTTTTTTTTATCCTTATTGCCCAAGTAATAATTGCGATGACGGTCCTGACTGGGTTTTCCCCATTTTTCCACGTATTTTCTCGCAGTTTCCCTAACTTTACGTGGAATTTTAAACATAAATTCTTTTTGTAACGAATCTATGTATTTCTTTTGGGCTCTATTAAATCTTGCCGCTTTTAAATTTTTCTTCCCTTCTAAAATTGAATGCTTTACGACGCGAAACCAAGATTCAACGTGGGAATTTGTCTATCTTTTTTCATTTACCTGCAGTAGGAAGCCTGACCATAAGGGTATGTATGGAACATATTTCTTCTCGCAAATATTTAAAAATGCTGGGCAATAATATAGGTTGTTGGTTACGCCAAATGTTTCGGTGCATTTGCGTAGTTGTCTGCGACTCTCTATAAACTTCATATAGAATTTACTTTTTTATAAATGGGAATTTGGTTCTGCAATAGCCGGTTCATCCTGTAGTGGAGCTTCTTCCTCTTCTGTAACTAAATTCATGCTTCTAAAAAAGTTCAAAGAATTACGCACATCATTTGTAAAATAATTGCTTTCTAAAACAATTATAAAGTGCTTAAAATATTGTAGTGCTTCTTCGTAAGAACGGCACAGAATTAAATAATTTGTAACTACACGAATAAAAAAATCTTTTTGTTTTTTATTAGTGCCCGCACAAGCTACTGCATCTGAAATTACAATTTTCAAAAAGTGCGCACCACAAAGCTTCAAAATGACTTTCAAGTGATGTGTTTTGTTCTCCGTCAGAAAACTATGAATTTCGTTGACATAATCAAACACTTCCATTTGATTAAATGGAAGACACGTTGTAATTATTAAAGCCCAGCTAAAATCTGTTTTTTATTTCTAAAATTTGAATAGTAATTTTATCGGATACATCCGGAAAGGAAGCCGATATCACTCCAGCGTAATATAGGACAAGTTTGTCTCTCCTGTCCAATGGCCGCACTACTGATCCGGTAGCATCTAAATATAAGGTGAGGCTAGAATCTGCACGGAAAGATTTACTAGCAACATGAAAGCACCAATCATGCCACCATTCAAAATATTTCGATGATCTAATAGATTTATCAGTATACCCAACTTCGGCCAAATCCAATAAATCATTTTTTTCAACGTCGTCCTCTGCGAACGCCTCAGATCGGATTTTTCGACAAACATCTACCGTTGTTACATTTGGCGCCGTATTTACTGCAAGCAATTCATTATTGCAGTTTGAAATTTTACACGACCGATACTGAAATGCGGATTTATTTTTTAATTCTTCTTTGGCTAGTATACGTTAATGTCCCCGAACTTGTTTAAAATTCATTTCTCCTGCATGATTAAATTCGCCAAATAATTTCAGTGTCGCATCTACGTAATTATCTTCAGATTTTGCGAACTCGATAGTGCTGTGTGCAGAATGGCATTCCTTATAAATACATAACAAATATATTTTCGCATAATCCTTGTTAAGGCGTTTGTGCTCAATATTGAATTGGCATTTATCATATACATTTCTAATTGTTTCCAATAAATGAAATATATAATTTTTAGAAAAGGATATTTTCCCCTCATTTTCTAAAAATATTGATTTGAAGTCCATTCTAAAATTAAATGATATTACGTTTTTTTGATTTCGCTGTCATTCCGTTTGGGCCGTAAGAAGTTGCTATTTTTTCATTACATTCATTTAAAATTATTGGTGCATTGCTAATATAATTAAGTTTACATTTTGAATGTATTTCTTGGGCACAGTTATTACTATATATGATAGGTAATAAATCTATAGCAATTTCATTAAAACCAATTAAAAAGGAATCTTTCTGAAAACAGATTTTTTCATTGATTTTTGATTCGGCCTGATTTTTTTAGAAATCTTTTGTGGGTGCGCTTCCGTGCGCTTTTCCGGACGGGTATATTAACGCTGAGCTCTATTAGTTTCTTATTCATTTTCTCTTGAATCCCAAAATTGTTGTGCCAATATAATTGTAGCAATAAGCTGCAGTTTTAGCTGGTTGTTCCTGAAAAATAAAAGAAGCAGATTTATGGAAAATACTACTTGGTGCAAAGGTGTTTAGGTCGTTTGGTGTAACAACTTCCGACACTGTAAAGTCAAAGAATGCGTCAATAGCAAAATGACATTGTTTGCGAGCCATGCTGCTGTTTTATAAAGTAATATTAAAAAAACTTCAATAAGACAAGCTAGTTCGAATGCTAGATTCGAACTGCCATTTTCCTTCCCTCTACAGAAAAAGCAAGGTCGCTTAACGTAAACATATTTTTTATTCCAAACCAAAGCATTTGATTGGCTAGTCGAAGAAATGCACGAACGCTGCTACACGAGAACGCACACATGAACAACCCATTTGTATGTTCCCTTACAATCCGAATAGGCCGCAAGACAAGTAGCGCCTTTATCGGATTTTCGCGCGGTTTGAATGACCGAAAATTATGTAATATTGTATATTATATTATAATATTAAATTGATTGTGGATGTTAGAAAAGTAAATAAAAAAAAACACTTGGTTAGTTACAAAAATTCGTTTTATTAATCAACGATATAATAATATATTATAAATATTATTTTAGAATAATATTTTCAATCAAGTACATACACACAATCAAATATATATATATATATATATATATATATATATATATATATATATATATATATATATATATATATATATATATATATATATACAGCTCTGTGCGAAATAATAGCACAGAAATCTCTCCAATAATATAAAAAGAGGGAGGTGTAATTATTTTATATTGTCAATTTAAATAAGTAACTAAATATCAAATATAAAACATATGAATTTTTTTTGAACTTATCGAAAAAAAGAACATTACATTTAATTAAATAAAAAATAGAAGTTTTAACCCGTGCAAAATAATAGCAACAACACTAAAAAAGTTTTTTTTTTATTGAAAATAGAATTGAAAATGTAGAATATAAATAAAATAAATTAATATTTACTTTTATGTCCCTTATTTTTTAGAACAGCGGCACAACGTCGCCGCATAGAACCGAGCAACGTTTGACAACGCTGAACCGGAATCGCCTCTCACGCAGATAGCACTGTGCGCCACAATTCTTCTATAGTATTTGGTTTTTCTTCAAAAACCGCTTTTTTGACATCCACCCAAAGATTTTCAATCGGGTTTAGGTCTGGTAATTGGACTGGGCAAGGCATGACATGAACATTATTTTGAGAAAATAATTGCTTTGCCAGTCTGCTCGTATGTTTTGGGTCGTTGTCTTGTTGTAAGACCCATTTTAAAGGCATATTCCATTCAACATAGGGCAACATTATTTCTCTCATTATCTGGACGTAGATTTCGGCAGTCATGATCGGCTTAATCCAAAATATTGGTGCGATACCATGGTACGAGAAGCTACTCCAAACATTTACTTTTGTTCCTCTATGCATAATGGTCTTTATTGTGTTCTGGGGTTTGAATTCCTCTCCCTTCTTCCTACGAACAAATGTCCTGCATCCAGCAGTGCCAAATAAAACCATTTTCGACTCATCAGTCCATAGGATATTTCGCCATTTTTCAAGGGACCAATGCTGACGTTCTCGGGCGAATATTTTTATATTGCTTACGTGTTTCTTCTTGAACAACGGTACTTTCCTAGGAGTTCTAACAAAAAAATTCATCTCGATAAGACGTTTTCTTGTTGTTGAATGATCCACATGAAGATTTAAGTCCTTTTTAATTTGTGTGACAAATGGATTTGTTTTGGTCAACCTTATAATGTTCCGCACATCACATTTAGACAATTTTTTCTTTCTGCCTCTTTTTTCTTCTTTTTCCTCGAAATTTTTAGCATAACATATCATTTTATTTGAACATCTTAATAATTCTCTAATGTATTTGTATGATTTGCCCTGAGATAAACATGTTTTTATGATAATGCGTTGCTGCTCCGAGCAATGCTTTGCGCGACCCATTTAAACTTGAAAAAAAGTTAATATACCTAAATATTTAGTTAGGATTATATTAACAGGTCTAAGATAACCTACCTTAAGATATATATTTCTCTCCTTAATAATATAAATTGATAAAAACACTGTAACCGCACCGCACAATGAATTGGTAATATTATTTTTCACAGCATAATATCTGCTTTTTTAACATAAATAAAGATTTCCCCTCGCAAATGCCAATTATTAGATATTTTTGGTACTTTCTTAAGACAATGAGTCCTAAGCAGCAGTTTAGGACAAATTATCATATTATGAAGTAATAAATAAGAAGGCTGTTATGATGTATATATATATATATATATATATATATATATATATATGTGTGTGTGTGTGTGTGTGTGTGAATTAAAAATTGAAATATAATTAATAATAATAAACAAATCTTAAAATAATGTCAATTTGCATTAGAAAAGTATTCCTGTACCGATACTCGAATATATATTTTTATTTTTAATAATACATAATTTTACCAATGTTATAATATTTATATGTACATGTCATACAAAGACAGTAATATAAATTTATTTATTAAAATGTTTATTATATATACCTACATATATTTCAAAATTTATTTATTTTTACATTAAAAAACATCTGCAGTGTCTTGCACCGAATTTCCTTATACGCATTTGGGTTAGACCTAGCAATGTGCCATAGGGAATATTCCGCGTGAGAAACTGCCTCAAAAAGGGAATATTCCCGGAAAGTTCCTGAGGCGCCCATAAGTGTCCGAAAACTGGGAATAATACACAATCGGGCAATACAATCAATCGGCAGAACTTAAGGCTTCTTCACTGTGAGCTCTGCAGTGTTGTAGGATTCCCGCAGTTACAATTAATTTGTTTATATTTCATAAGGCACATACTCAAATTTCACGGCGGTTGGGTTTGTACCTTTTTTGACCTTTCATTTTGCCCGAACCATCGGTATAAAAAAAAGGTTCACTAACCCTCTTAAACTGCCTAGTTTTACGAGAAGTAAACAGGAAGATTAGAAATTGGTAAATTTCTGCGAAATTATTATTACAGGTAACAATGTACCAATAGGGAAAATACAGTTTAGTTTCAAGTTGATTATCATGGTCCAATAATAATAAATAAAATAATTTTATATTTATACATATAAATAAAATATCTAAGAATTTTTTATTCTTCTTATTTTTTGCCTTTGTGAATCTACCTACTAAAATGCGATTTCTTAAAATTTGAATTCGGGCAGGATGATTATACGATTTGACAGTCCAATGATTTGTGACACCAACCGCCGGGCAGTTAGAGTATGCGCCTTTCATAATACTGTGAGATAGTGATTTTGAATGTGTTCCTACTTCCTTGCTCATCGCATTTGTGTTTTAGAAATGAAACCAAAAGGTATAGTGTACAAATTCTATATAGAAAAATACGTGTAATACAAAATTTATTTTTATTTGTAAATATTGTGAAAAGGTGTACACGCATCGCAATGCGACAAAAATGTCTGCACATATTATTAAATGTATTAAATGTCCTTCGGATTGTAAAAACAAACTTCGCCATTATAATATAATTGCTTCTAAAGTAAATTCTAATATTAATAGACGTGCACAACCTATTTCTAAATTAAAAACTGGGCAAACTACCGAAGTTATGCAAAGAAAACCAATACCTTTCCAAGATTTGGAAAAAACTGAAACGAATATATTAATCCAATTCCAAACACTTCATCAACGCCTGAAATTTCAATGGATTCATCGTCATCTTTGTATGATTCTCAAAGTATAACTTCAGGAATTTCCAACCAATCCGAAGCTGACTTATAAAATAAACATTACGTTTAGCTTTAGTTTTGTCTTATTTTTATTAATTGATTTTATTTTTATATAAGACAACAAATTAAATTTATTTCAAGATTATTTATTATTTTCCATTCAAACAATTTTTTTATTTCACTTCTACATATATTACCAAAAGATTAAAAAATACAATAATAGTTTTAAAGCAGCTAAGTGTGATTTAATTTTGGGAACATTCCTGGGAAAGTTTCCGGTAATTCCGTTAATGAGAGTTTTAAGGAATTTAAATTAATGCTTTTTGCTTTGGTGCTGAAACACATACTAAAATATATAGATCTGTATAAGGAACAAAATATAATAGTAAAATAGGAAAATATTTAAATTTGTGTGGTATGTTCCTCTACATTTCCATTTTTGGGGAATATTTACGGAAACAATCTCGAAAATATTCCCCTAAATTGAAATTCCTGGGAACGGCACATTGCTAGTTAGACCATATCGTAGTTTCATTATTTTTCTAATTTTTAATATTCGTTCTAGGTAATATTTGGAACACATTTCCACTAAATACCTAGGTATATTTCCTAGAATAAATATAAAATGTCAAACTTCAAATTATTTACATTGTGTTTGTTTCAGATAAAACTCTTTACATAGCATTTTATTACCCAAGCGATGTTTTGTGCATCATTCTTTGTTTACAAGTTAAACATAGACAATTGTTGCTAATAATAATCTTAGCTGGCGGTTGCATTTTTTAGAGCAATATATTCACGTTTTTTATTGTTATTTTTACTTTGCGTTTTCACATTTTCGTTTAAAAAACTTATTTTTCTTTTCCGCATATACATTCGGGACTGTATTTTGCACTTTTGCGCTATATAAATAAATATATAATAATAATTATGAGTGACGTATAAATACACAGCCAATATCGTAGTTGTAACAGTAATTTAAAAGATGGAAAAAACTGTTTCATTTCCCGAAAAAAGAGGAGAGACAGCAAATCTGGGTAGAAAACTCATGTAAACTTGGATTTTGAGTTCGTAACCGGACTTGGGCTGGAATTGAATTCTTATGAAGAAATAAATAGCTTTATATAAATATATATAAATAAAAAAAATAAATATAAATAGTAAATAATATTTACATTCTTTCATACGTATATTTAATCTTTTTTTTTAATACGACTCAAATACCAATTAAATATTTATCTAGATATATATTATATAATATATTTATATTATTTTTACTTAGCGGATTTACACTAAGACAAAGATTTATGACATGTATATTTGTTTATTGAATTATATATTTGTTTATTTAGCTATTTATATATATATATATATATATATATATATATATATATATATATATATATATATATATATATATATATAAATATATATATATATATATATATATATATATATATATATATATATATATATATATATATATATATATATAAATATGCTTCATAATATAGCATAAAAATCACGAAATGCTTCATGAACAAAACTATGAAACATTTCGAAGACGAAGAAAAACATTGCGGCCGGTGCTGCACTTTCAGTGACTGGAGGGGGCAATTGCGACAGGTTACCTAGTTCCGATGTGGCGACGCTAGCGTAGAGTGTCCAAAAAATTCGGCTCACTGTCTACCATTGGCATGAGCAATCTCTCTACTAATCTCTGCATTTATAGACCATAAAATTAGCTTGGGAATATTTTTGTTTTACAGTTGGCAACCTTTTATCGCTGGCTTTTTCGCCGGTAACTTCTCGTACATCATTCTTGCAATATATTGTGTTGGAAATTATATTTTTTAAACAGATATTCCTCACATGCAAATGTCAGAAAATATATGCAAATTAGATTAATATATCTCCAATTCTTTACTTGTATATTCAAACAAGTAAACGAAAAAATATCATATACATTACAAAACTTATTATTTTGTATAGTTTTACGAACTTATTTAGAAGCCAAACAATTTTAAGTTGGTAATTCTTGCATATGAATTATTGAATCTGTATTTTGTATGTAGTATAATCTAACTATTTGCTAATTTACTAATATAGCCATTAAGGACGAATGTCGCTTACCGCAGTGTGTTAGGGGTATGCACTTCTTTATTTTCAACTTCACTGCAGCACAATATATAAGTCTAATGTTTCTCACTAATTATATTCAAGGCATCTGTTCTACATTCTTTGAAATACACGTTTACATATAACATTGTATTTGACAATGATATTTTACCATTAGTTTACACTAACAGGTTTATTGGTACGATGCACCAGGTGGTTTATTTGCATAAGACACTCTGATTTACACACATCCATTTCTACAAGATCTTTAGTAAACCACTTGAACAATTGTTTATAACACTCACAACATTATTGACATATTAATACCAGAATGTAAATCATAAAAAGAACGAATTCCATCACACGCCAACAAATATTCGTCATCTCGAAGGCGACTGCAAGCAAGAAGCGTACACGACTGGGGAGTACCATGGGCTGCGCAAGGCATCGTATTGGGGGAGGACTGTCCAATCTGCCATGTTCCATTTGATGTAGCTTGGTGTTGCGCCTTTACAGGATTGTCCAAAAAACAAAGTTAGCTTTGCATTTTAAACAAATGTCCTTGCAAAATAATAGAGTTGTTACAGCGAGAGAGATGCAATGCTTCCCTTGCTCCAAATTCAACACCGGGGTATAGCAATATGAGATATTAGCATTGTGTAAATGGCCGAAAAATGAAGTAACTGTGGTACGAGCTGAATTTCAAGGTTATAGCGGAAGAATTTTGCAAAACGTTGCATTGCCAGCACACATGCCAAGGATGTATTTATGATATAGAATTACTTTTGGTTTTGTTAAGGGTCGAAATAAAAAGTAATTTACAAATGAAAATTCAAATATTTTACACTTCAGTTCAGACTAGCTGCTGTGAGCGCTAGTGGTGGTAATATCTTTAAGCTCAACCTGTCAAATCTGTTAGATATTATAACATATACTCAACGTAATGGACCGACAACAAGAAATATTGTTTAATATTAAATCAAACAATATGGGACAAGAACAAAACAGAATTAATGAAATAAGAGATAAATTTTAAAACATTCAAATTATAGAAAGTGACACATTGAGTTTTGAGATATAACCACCACATGCGCTCGCGGTAGAACACAAGTAAAAAATATTTGAATTTTCATGTGTAAATAACTTTTTATTTCGACGCTTAACCAAACCAAAAGTAATTCTATATCATAAACACATCCTTGGGATGTGTGGTGGCAATGCAACGTTTTGCAAAATTCTTCCGCTTTACCCTCTAAATTCAGCTCGTACCACAATTACTTCCCTTTTCGGCCAATGCATATGCTAATATCTCATATTGCTATACCCCGGTTTTGAAAAGTGGAAGGGGAAGCTAAGATGTTCTCTTTTCAATTTCGCATCTCTATTCTACAATTATGAAATGTAATGCCTGAGAACTATTTAAATGCCAAGTTCTACCGGATGTCCATCGTACTCAGAAAAAAGGTGACTGAGTTTCGGGACGGTTAAAAATATATATTTACATGTACCACTTATATTAAATAATAAAATATAAAAACATCTGCAGTGTTATGCACCGAACTTTATTATGCGCAGATGGGGTAAACCACATAGTAGTTTCATTATTTTTCTAAATTTTAATATTTGTTCTGACCTTTGGAACACTTTTTTTTGAGGTTTCTGGTCCATTGAGCCAGTAGTCTGCTAGGGTTTTCTGTCTTACGTTTCTATTTTCTTCCGGGCTGGATCTTTTGCTCTTTCTGGAATTGATAACTGTCCAGCTGTCTTCAGTTTTATCTAGTAGTGCAGGTTCCGAGATCGACTGGGTGTTGAAGGCCGAAGCGATTTCTTGTTCATTTAGACTTCCTGTAGGGGTTGCTATTTGCTCTCGTGGTGGGGGTGTTGGCGGTACTATGTTAGATTCGAAGTTTGATAGTTTCCTAATAATAATGGGAGATCTTACTATTTTTGCGCTTTTTGAGAAGGATGGACCAAAGGTTGCCAAGAAGTGTTGGAAACATTACGAGAAGCATTATGCACAGAATCGCTATTAGCGCACCCAGACTTTAATAAAGAATTCTTATTGTGGATCAGCAGCTAGTGCAATTCTCAGTCAGAAGTAGAACGGATACGAAAGACCAATTGCATTTGCAAGCAGGATATTGACCAAAGCGGAAACAAACTACGACATATAAGAAAGAGAGTCTAGCTATAATTTGGGATGTGAAGCACTGTCGCTGCTATCTGTACGGACGAAAATTTACCATAATAACCGATCATAAACCACTGAAATGGTTTATGTCACTAAAAGATCCAAACTCTCGTCTGATGAAATGGGCTCTACTTCAGAGCGAATTCGAATACGTTGTATAGCACAAACCTGGAAAGAAACATATAAACGCAGATGTGTTGTCAGCAATATCAATTAATTCAGTGTCAAACACAAATAATATATATTTACCGATCTGAGACAGAGATAAAATTAAGAAGCTGCAAGAAAACGATGAAGAAATCAGGAAACTCACATCAAAAGAAGGCTACTTCCAGGACAAAGAAGGAATAAAATTTAAAGTGTGACGGGTTCCGCGTCGCCCACAAAAGATTGCTGCTATTAATCCTTGATTAGTACTCCGGCTAGCTAAGTGGAGGTGGTCGGGGTTTCAAAGAGAAGAGGGTATTAACGGTAGGGAAATGTGTCTGTGCCCCAAATGAATCAGAAACGATCGAATTCAAAAGAATAACTTTTAATTAACAGGATGCGAATAGTACTTAACTGGGCCTAGTCACCCATACAATCTAAACTAACTTAGAGATAATATACAATAATTAACAGGGAATAAATATAATAAATTATAGCGGCGAGGATACTACCAGAGCTTCGCTGTCAGGTATGGAAACGTCTCCGATCGGTTTGGTTAATACGGTCCTGGTGTTTGGTGTTTGCTCAGTAAGTATAGGCGGAACTTTTCTACTGGATGTTAAGTGGAGCGCCAGTTTCGCAATACGAAACATTCCAGGTATCATGGACCATAAAACCAAATCTAAAATGTAGAAATAGTGCTACGTATGTGGTCGAGTGTGAAGTTTCCACGGAAGCGGTTTCCCAGACACAACAAGAAAGCAGGTATGTTACCAGTAAAGTGGCTATCGAGTAAGATACCTTCTTTCAGATACAGATATATTTAGAGATCAGATACTACAGATATTGACACCTCGCCCAAATAAGACAAGATACAGGTAAGATAATTAATGTCTCTCGAAAGAGAAAATACAATAATTAAAGATTTCGTATAATTATTACTCTTCTGCCTATTTTCAGATACTTTCTAGACAATTTCAACAGATGTGAAAACAAATCAATTCAGATACAGATAAGATAGTAAAGAATTTTCTTAGCGAATAAAATATAGATCAAACTCAATCAACTAAACAATTTACGGAGCGTGCAGGTAGACAAACGTCCGTTAATTAATAATCTACTCAGATATAACTCGCCCTTACTTCTATAACATCCGGTAACATATGATACCGATAAATAAATTAATCAATGAATAAATAAATAATTATACAAATAAATAAATAATACAAAAATAAGATAAACTAGGCAGTATAAGTTTAACAGGGTACCAACAAAAGGTGACTCCGGTACTGTATAGGCATATAACTATTTAGCACGTGGTGTAAAGAAAATTATAAAAGAACTTATGTAGCTGATACATCGACCCACAATAGATACAGATATGCCAAGCAGATTCGAACATGGAGATTATAGAGCATTAAAATACGTCTGCCTGTGGTCACTTCCAATTATCAAGCGCGTTTTTGATACGTCTGCCTTTGGCCACTGCCAAGAATCAAGAGAACGTTTTTATACGCGACCATAGGCCACAATCCGGACAATACAGGAATCAACCTACTTATGCTAAAATGTACAATATCAGTATTGAACAAAATAAAATAAAACCAATTAAAATATCTGATTTCGTCACAAATGAAAAAACAGGAGAAGAGAGAAATCATAAGTTAGTCATACCCAAAGAGATGTCGTTTCAAGTGATACACGACTATCACAATCTGCCGAATGCAGGTCATCAGGCATACGAGAAAATTTTGGTGGAAGAATATGAACACGGAGATAAAAGAATATTGTGATAAATGTCATTCATGCAATGAGAGGAAGACACCATCAAACCTAAAACCAGCTCCACTGCAAGTGTTCCAAGAAATACCTGCGCCATTTCAAAGGATGGCAATGGTTATTGTAGGCCCATTAGTCACATCCAGGAAAGAGAACAAATACATCTTGACGTTCCAAGACCATTTTTCCAAGTATCCAGAAGCATTTGCGATCCCAGACCAAACAGCAGAAACGACAGCAAGGATATTTGCACAAGAGATTATTGCCAGACACGGAGCACCAAGGCAACTTTTAACGGATCAGGGGAAAATTTTTATTTCGAATATTATGAAAAAAGTATGCAAATTATGCAACGTTGAGAAACTGCAAACAACAGCATACCGCCCTCAAACAAATGGAGTGATCGAAAGAAGCCATAGAGTGTTCAAAGATATGTTGTCCCATTTCATAAGCCGATATCAAACAGATTGGGACGAATGGTTACCATATGTTCTCATGGCATATAGATTGGCAGTACAGAAGTCGACAGGGGAGACACCATTCTTCATTATGCATGACAGAGATATGGAGAAGCCCCATGATGACAAACCCCGACCTAGAACGCTAAGATACGATTATGATGACAACTATGTGGCCGAATTAAGAGAAAGAATGCGTTTGAACGAGTAAAATCAAAGTTGAAGGAAACAACTCAACAGCGAAACAAGCAATTTAATAAAAAAGCCGAACAAACAAATTTTGAAATAGGAGACGAATTATATTTTCATGATCCGACCAAAATACAACTAGCAGGGACATCAAAAAAATTAGTAAAACCGTGGACAGGCCGTACCGAATAAAAGAAAAACTGAGTGCAGTGAATTACAGAATTGTTGAGGAAACTGGGAAAAGGAATATGGTAGTACATGTGAATAGGCTCAAACCATTTGAAGCAGTTATCGAAGAGGTTCAGGAAAAGGAAATGGGAATGGAGAGCTCAACTCAAATCGAGAAAAGAAAAGCACCAACCACGGTAGAATTAGAAGCAATGCACAGGCAGATAGAAGCAGAGGAAAGCCATACACTTGCACTTGTCTCCTCCTAGAATCCATACCCGAAGTAGAGAGCTGGTCACAGAACAGCCATGAATATGGTCACCCGCCGATCAATTGGGAAAAGTAACGGGACAATCTACATCAAGTGCCCACTCCAGTATCAGATGGATTAGAATGAGTAAATTAAGGAAAATAAAACGCTGTAAGGATTTCATATATAGTCCAGCAAAATTGTATCGCAAAATATTGAGTAAATTGTGCTTCCAAGGGTAGCAAATGTTTAAAGGGGCGAGGAATGTAAGCATTGCAGATGCTAATATGCTCAGACAGCATAGTAACTTCACCTTCCGTGAAGTTACTACCGCAATGTATAAATAACAATATATCGCATATTGTTTTGTCAGCATTTTGACCGACTATATTAACTCTATGTGGACAACGACAAGTAGTTGTTCCACAGCATTGTATCATGGACGATTAATATAAAATAACTACGCTATGTCGACACCGTGGTAGTCTAGTGACCACCCCTTTCTCATCCTTACCCTAAACGTCTATTTAGCAAGAGCTCGAGTATATAAATGGAGAAGTGACCACCCCAGCCACCCTCTTACAACGTCAAAGCACATTGTCATGCATTTTCCATGACAAATTGCAATACAATCATATAACAAAATATATACCTGATGTATTTGGACGATGTTCTGGCATCGCACTAGTAATTGCTTTAAATGCCTCGGAAATTGCATTTTTTATCAAAATGTTTCTGATGTTGTTAATCATACAGCACCGTGAATTTTTCATACACTTGAATTAGGAGAAGGCTTTCCTCTCTCGACCAATAAGCCTATGTATAAATTTATAGGAAATTTAAAATATCATATAAATGATTAATATTTCTTTCGAAATTAATGTTTACCTTCTTTTTATTTTTACTTTCTTATACGCAGTATAAGTATTGTAATCATGAAAAATTTCGAACTCGAGATTTTAACGGAAATATACGTTTTGACCTTCCCTGAATCGATTCCAACTATTTTTGGATTGACGTCCGTCTGTGTGTGTGTGTGTATGTGAGCGCTCTACAGCCCAAACGGCTAAAGAGAAAATTATGGAATTTTAAACTTAAGATTTTTATGTGCCTGGCACGAAAACCTCATATTTTTGAAAACCATATTCCGACCGGAAGTGCATGTTTACCCTAGTCATTTTTTTCAGTTTCGTCAATTACTCAAAAATGGTTACAGTTACAGAAAAATTTTGTGAACAAAAATTAATGATATTTATATTTAGCACAACTTTTGTTTGAATCTTTTTTCCAAAAAAAGTACTGGTTTCAAAATAAATTTCTGCTTATTATATATATTGTTACATAAATCGTATCATCTGCGCCTGTCAATTGTTTAACAAAATAGATTTAAATAATTTGTAGCTTGACATTTAATATTAAGAAACATATTTAGAGTAAAAGCGATCTAAAGGTTAGAACAAATATAATAAATTAGAAAAATAATATAACTACGATACGGTTTAACCTATATGCGGATAAGAAAGTTCGGTGCATGACACTGCAGATATTTTGGTATCGACCTCATAATTTGTAACCACACACAATTTAATATTCGGTCTTGCTCGTTTGAAATGTTTTGAGAAACTAAATTCGAATCAAGCATCCACCGGAAAATAGGGATTTTAGGGGGTTCAGACCCCTCAAAAAGGTCAACATTTTTCACATGATCGGTGTTAAAGTAATTAGTCATAAAGGGTAATAAGCATGGGACTAATATTGAAATAAATAGTTTTCAAATACGGTTGTGAGGTTTATTATATTACGATAAAACGAATTTGAACCTTTGAACACGTACATTTATTTAAATTTTATGAGCTAGTATAATATATTTAAAAAAAAACATGTTTACGGGAACATAAAATATGTTTCTCATGTTAGAATTTTAAACATGCAGAATATTCGCGGGTGCGCCATGTATTCACGTTACTTGAAACCGATCTCAGATTGGTTGTAGCCGAAAGTACAAGAAACAGATTTGCAATTTTTAGAACATATTCTTAATTTATAGACTTGCAGAGATAACCTCTAAATGGCATGATTTGGAATTTATGATACAGAATTACGAGTTGTAATTTGCTGACATATCTTAAAATTTCATCGTGAGAACAAGGCTTTAGTAAAACAGAAGCAAA
>OX122908.1:3463133-3510633 GCA_944738965.1 Nebria brevicollis
CACGTATGCGAGGGATGCGTCTTTGCGAAGCAGCACCGTGTTTCTCACCCAGCAAACGAAGAGGTCGCTAAACAGTCACTGGATCTAGTTCATGTAGACTTATGTGAAATGAACGTCAAATCCTTGGGAGGGGCAAAATATTTCCTGCTATTCAAAGACGACTATTCGCATTTCAGAACAGTATACTTCCTAAAGACAAAAGACGAAGCCGCCCGGAAACTAGAAGTATATATGAATTTGATGGAGATTCAATTCGGGAGGTCAGTAAAATGCCTAAGATCAGACAATGGAACGGAAATAAAAAATGTTAGCACAAAGAATATACTCGAGAAACTGGGAGTATTTCATACTTTCGAATCGAGAGAGAAATGAGAACCATCGGCGAGTCAGCTCGCTCAGCTATCCATGCAAAGAACCTGAACGAGCAACTCTGGGCAGAAGCCGTGAACTACGCAGTCTTCACGATTAACCAAACCGGATCGAGTACCGAAAAGGACAAGAGCCCAGCTGAGATGTGGTTCGGACGACACATTGATCTCAACAAGTTGAAATCATTTGGATGCGACTGTTACGTCCTCTTGCCTGACCACAAACGAGCGAAATTAGACAAGTCTAAGAAAGAAACACTTGTAGAATATGACTTGGATTCGCCATGCTTCCGGATTTACTTGCTAGAAGAACGGGACGTCGTTACCTCAGACAACGTCATCTTCAACGAAAACGTCGAAAAAGCAGATCGAACCGAAGTAGAAACCGAAATCAAAAACAATGCGACAGAGGAATTACAAGCCAGATCTGAGGAGTCAGAAGCCGATGATGAACCAGATGACCAGGAACCAGAAACTGAAGTGACGAGACATGTGGACCAGCCAGAGGAAAAGTCAACCAGACGACCAGGACTGCTAAACCGTCGTGACAACCAGCGACCCGCCAGGTTTGCAGATTACGTCATGGGATATTTCAGAGGGGACATGATTGGCGAAGTTGAGGACATCCCAACTTCAGAGGCCCTCAAGAACCAAAACTTGCTGCGAGCCATGAAACAGGAGTAAAAGTCACTCGTCGATATGGGAACCTGGAAACTCGTTGAATGCCCTAAAGGCACCAGGTCTTTGACATGCCGTTGGATACTTCGTCAGAAACCGGATGGAAGACTGAAGGCGAGACTCGTAGCTCGAGGATTTGAGCAACAAGAAGGAGTGGATTATACTCAAACGTTGAGCCCAGTAGTTCGTCACGCCTTCATCATATTGATTCTGAGCCACGCTACATCGGAGGAGTTGAAACTTGTTTCTTTCGACGTCGGTACCGCCTTTCTTCATGGAGATCTGGAAGAGGAAATCTTCATAATCCAACCAGAAGGATTCGACGACGGGACAAACAAAGTTTCCATGTTGGCTAAGAGTCTATACGGCCTAAAGCAGGCTCCTAAGAAATGGAATGAGACGATCTACAACTATCTGTCCAAAATTGGACTCGGAAGCACAGATGACGACCCGTGCGTATAGTACGACGAGAAGAGAAGCGTGTAGACGATGGGCACATTTTCGGACGAGACAAAACAATAATCTTCAATCTGTTGCACAGAATCAACCAAAAATTCGAAATCACATACAATCGCGAAATACAAAACGAAATTTCCTATCTTGGCATGGAAATTAAAATTGAGTCTGAAGGTATCTCGGTGAGTCAGAAGAAATATACCGAGAAAATACTCAAACGTTTTGACAGCAATGTATGCAACCCAGTCTTTACACCGATTGAGAAGGGCATGATCACAAACGAAGATCACAAAGTCAACGACAAATTGGCACCTGCCACCACTCCGTATCGTGAAGGCATCGGAAGCCTTTTATACCTTGCCACCATCTCGCGACCAGACATCTGCTTTGCTGTGAACTATCTGAGTTGCGAGTGCAGTAAGCCAATGCTGAGCCATTGGAAGATGGTGAAGAGTATCTTTCAATATTTGAGAGGGACATCGGATTTGGGAATCTTTTTCAACGGAGATACCCACACAATGGCTTACACTGATTCGACCGCTGAGGTAGAATACAGAGCAGCTGTATCGTCAATAGATGAAATCTGCTGGCTAAAGAGAATTGGACGCGAACAAGGGATACTCAAGACTGAGCAGCCAATCACCCTGTTCGTAGACAACCAATCAGCCATTCATATGCTGCAAAGCACACCAAAGGAAAGGAGCACGTGGAGATTCTACGTAAGTTCATCAAGGAACACATCGGCAAAACTGTAGATCTCAAACATGTATCTAGTTCTAAACAGTTGGCTGACATACTCACAGAACCCTTGAACCGAAAGGTGTTCAGCATGTTACGATGTAAAATAATAAAGGAGGAGTGTTTGGATTAATTATTAAAAATTTGTTAGTATTATTTTTGGAGGTTGACTTGACAACAACAAAAATATATTTCATGTATCATTTTTTGTCTTTTTCGAAGTATGTATTTTTGACAATTATTTTCTGTTCTGTTGTGAAATAAAAACATTCAATAAAACTGTCTGAGTAATAACAAAACCTTGGCTTCCCATTCCATCAAACCTAAACACATATCTAACTGCACACTTTCAGCTAAGGGTGGTTTGTGTATAAGGACAAAATAAATCGATAAAAAATTGCAAAAAGTGTAAGATTTGTTTCTTTTTGAACTATTACATTACGTAATTATAATTAATAATGCCAAAACTTGCACAGTTTACCTTCTTATTCCTCTAATAACATACCAAAGAGTGGAAATATTTCTGCTATTTTGCTTCCCTAATTTAATTAATTTTATTTCTAATATAAGTTCTGAACCAGAACCTAATTATGCAATTATGACGTACATATGACAATTGTGTACAATAATATAGGGCAATGGATACTTTATATAAAAATTAACAATACAATAATAATAGATAATAGTAAAATTAAAATAAATAATATAATAATAATAAAGAAATAATATAATAATAATTAACAATATAATATAATAATAGTAAATAAATAATATAATAATAATAACGATTAATAATAAAATAACAAAAGCCAGGCTGCATTAGAAGCCATGATGGCGGCTTTTTAAAAAGTAAAAATTTAATACTAATACTATTTAAAAACGTGAAGGTTTACAAAAGTTATTATTGCATATATGTAAAGAACATATTAAAATATAGGCAAATAGATAGTTCCAAATGTTATAAATATTATCATATGAGAAATTATTTAGAAAAAGCTTATGAGAAAAATGTATACTTTTTCTAAATAATTTCTGATAGTATATTATTTATAACATTTGGAACTATCTATTTGCCTAGATTTTAATATAGTCTTTACATATATGCAATAATAACATTTGTAAACCTTCAGGTTTTTAAATGGTATTAATTAATTTTTACTCTTTTACCCGCCACCTTGGCTTCCAGCACTTGTAACCTTAGTTTTGTTATTTTATTATTCTTCATTATTATTTATATAATATATAATAATATAATATAATAATTAACAATATAATATAATAATAGTAAATAAATAATATAATAACACTTGTAACGTGGTAATGACCCTGGTAGTCGATCCGCTATATATATAAAAAAAAAAACACTTGTAACCTTAGTTTTGTTATTTTATTATTCTTCATTATTATTTATATATTATTATATTATTTATTTATTATATTATTTATTTATTATTATGTTATATACTTATATATTATTATATTACTTCATTTTTCATTTTGAATTTTCTTTATTATTTTGTTAATAACACATTATCTATTAAAAAATACGTTTGGACAACATGGCTGGTTTTGTCAGAGCTCCTACTCACTAAGAGAGTGTATATCTGAGTATGTGTGTTTTTTTTGCGTTGTATGCTTGAACAATGTGTTATTGTGTGTGTTACAGTTTGGTTTACATTTTTTGTGTTAGGATTGTGTTTTATGGGAAAAGGGGAAACAAAAACCCATTTTAATGCATGGCATTTTATCTAAAACTTAATAACTAACTTAACTAAATTTAAAAATTAACATTATTGATGATTGTATGGATATTAAGTTTATGAGGTATGTTTTGTATTTGTGGTTGGCATTATTGTTGGATAGTGATGTGTGTTGTGTGTTGCAGTGTTGTTATGTATGTCTGTGTTACGTGTTCGGCTCATGGAGGCTTTCCGTAAATATGGGTAGCGTTTGATAAGGGAGCTTATGTTTTAGTGTTATTGTAGTGTTGTCATGTCGTAGTTTAGTGATGTGTTTTGTAAGAGAGCTTGAGTTTAACAGTGTTTTGTAAAATTTTTGTGCTAAATATTCTATATAGTGTTTTACGTATGGTATGATTGTGATTTCGTGTAGGTGTGTTATGCGTGTGTACCTTCCAGAGCTGGTGGCCAGGCGTAAGCACTTTTCTGGAGACGCTGAAATGGTAGTAGTGAGGTTACTGAAGCATTACACCAGACTGGGGCTGCGTATGTAAATATGGGGCGAATGATGACGGTGTATATTAGGATTTTGTTTTTGGTTAAGAGGGAACTGCTTGGCACGAGGAGCGGGTATAGGTTTCTAATGACGTGTTGGGCTTTTTTATTCGCTTGTGATATGTGTGGACCATGGCGTAGTGTTTGGTGTAGGTGTGTTCCCAGGTATTTCACTGTATTCGTTGGTTGTGTATTTGTAAGGGTGTTAGGACTTTGTTTTGTGTGAATTTGCGTGAGAAGACAATGGTTTCGGTTTTAGTGGCGTTGATTTTAAGTTTCCACTTCTCCCAGTAGCGTTGTAAGATATTTACGTGTATTTGTAACTGCTTGTTAGCCACCTGCGTACTGAACGAGTGCGTGTAGATGGCTGTGTCGTCTGCGTACAGAGCGGTGTTCGTGTTTGGGAATGTGGGGAAGTCGCTTAGGTACAGGTTGAATAGTTTGGGTCCAAGGACGCTACCTTGGGGGACTCCTGCCTTTATTGGTTTTGAAGATGATAATGTGTTATTTATTATGGTTTGGAAGGATCTATCAGTTAAGTAGGAGTGGATGAGTTTTATTAGGATTGGGGGAAACTGGGTTTTTATTAGTTTGGCCATTAGCCCTGCTACCCAAAGCTTGTCGAAAGCTTTTTCAATGTCTAGCAGGGCCATGACTGTTACTTTGTTTAGGTTAAATTGGGTAGCGATATCGGTTGCGATCCTGCATACTTGTTGTACAGTGTTGTGCCTTGCCCTAAATCCAAACTGGATGTCGGGGGTAATTTTTCGTCCAGTGTCGATATCGTCTATCCGGGATAGGATAACATTTTCGGTTAGTTTGGATAAGGTGTTAAGGAGGTTTATCGGTCGATAGCTACCTAGGTGTTGTGGGTTTTTGTTTGGTTTTAGGATGGGATGGACAATGGCATTCTTCCATGCAGTTGGGAAATGGTGCAGTTTAATGATGGAATTGATGATATACGCTAACGGTATGATGGATTTCCGTGATAGGTTTTTGAGGACTAGGTTTTCTATATGGTCTGGTCCGGGAGCTTTGCGATTTGGTAAGGTGCGGATTATTTGGTTTAGTTCTGTGGGGTTAGTTAGGAGCTTGGAGAGGATTTTATCTGTTGTTCTGTGTGTTGTTCTTAAGAAGTGTTGTGTTTCTTGAAGGATCTGCTCGTGTTCTTGAGTGTGCTGTGTGTCGATTACATGTACGTTTGCTAGTTCACTAGCTATGGCTTTTGCCTTTTCAGGGTCAGAAGCCGCTGTGGTTGTGTTAGTTAGTGTGAGTGTAGGGATTCGGGTATATTGCTTTTTATGATTTTTGGTGAGCCGCCAGAGGGAGTTGTCATTTGGGTTTAGTGAGGAGAGTTTGAGGGACCAGGTTGTGTTCTGATGTTTTCTTATTAAATTTTGTATTATAGAATTCATGGCGTTGAGGTGTTGTCTGTGCTGGGGGAGGCGGGTCCTCTGCCATTGTCTACTTATGTTGTTTCGTTGTGTGATAGTGTCTAATATGTGTTGAGGCAGGTGAAGTGTGTGTGTTTTTGTTTTTATGTTGTGTGCGTGTTCACGTTTGGCTGTATTTATTGCTTGTGTAAATTTGTGTACTTCCGTGTCTATGTCTTGGGTTGTATTTATGTTGTTGTTTATTATGATGTGTTTGTCTAATGTGTGGCGGAAGTGTTGCCAGTTTGTGTGTTTGTACGACGTGATAATTTTTGTTCTGTTGTGTAATTTGCCTATTGTGTAAGGTGAAGATGATGGGGTTATGGTCTGAGCTGAGCTCAGGGACGGATTCAGGAGGGGTGATGTTAGGGACGTTTTTGTTTATTATGATGTCGATTGTGGAAGGCGTTGTTGCGTTTTGTGGGTAGTGTGTTGGTGTATGTGGATGCATAATGATAGCGACGTGTGTGTTTGTGTATCTGTTGAGAGTGTGGCCGCTTGTGTTGTTTCTGTTGCAGTCCCAGTTTGTGTGTTTTGCGTTCAGATCCCCCACCACTAGTGTTTTGTTTTTGTGTAATAGGGTTGTGAGATCGGCGTTTGTAATGTTGTTTATTGGTCTGTTGTATGCTGCAGTGATTATGGTGTTGTCTGTTAGTTTTATGCTAAGTGTTTCTAGTGTAGTGTGTATTGGTTCTAATAGTGTATGTGGTACGTTGTGTTTTATTAATATAGCTACGCCTCCAGCCGGTACCGGTCCTTGCAGTGGCCGAACTGCTCTGTAGGTGGTGTATGTGTGTATTTTGAGTTTACGTTTCGTTTAGTGTCATGATGTGTATGTTGTGTGTGATCATGTACTGCTTAAGCTCCCCTACCTTACCCAGTATTCTGTTAACGTTCCATGAGCTGATGCTCAATGTTGATTTGTCTTTAAATGTTGTATTGGTGTACATTTTGCGTGAAATTCATGAATATGGTAAATTGTTGTTGCTTATTTATAGCCTTTTTAAGGGCGTTGTTTAAGTCCTTCAGGGCACGTATCCTGTTTTTGATATTTATTAAATCGTTCAGTCTGTTCATTTCTGTAAAAAGGTCGGTGACGTCGTCCATGTTGTTGTTGCTGTCTTGGGAGTGTTGTGTGGTTTGGGGTTGGCGGTGAAACGATTGTTTGGTTGCTGGGAGTGAGGGCAGTTTGTGGTTGCGTGCCCCCACTGTTGGCATCGGTGACACTGAAACATCTTCTTTCGGTTGATGTGCCTTTCCCACGCCACTTTCGTATGGAAGAGGTATTTGTTATCGGAGTTGAGTTGGGTCACCGTGTGCATGTTGCCCACCGTTACCAAATATAGGAGGCGCCTGGTATTCCTCATTTTAAAAACCTTTTGCGTCTGTATGTTATTGTCATGTGGTTCCGTGGTTAGTTCTTCGATCGTCGGGTCGTTGTCGACCCCTCGGATGACGAAAGCATGGGTCTTTGTGGTTTTGTTCGTGTATGTGTAGTTATGAAATTCGTCGTCATTGTTCATGTCAGCGATAATTTTTTGTCTTTCGTTCTCGTCGTGTATGTAGATGTTAGTGTTATTGTTCGTGTATTTGTAGTGGTAGCCTTTAGTCGCGTGTGTTTGCAGGAAATTTGTTACTTCGTTAGGGTTTTTGGGAAACCCGGGTATAATAATGGGTGGGGGAGGGTGGCGTCTGGTTGGTTTTTGTGGTTTGGGGTGCGAGGGTGTGTCTGTTTCTGTTTCGTCTTCGTGTTCAGTTTCGTCTGTGTCTGTTAGTCGTTGGTATTTGTTTTTAGTGGTAGTTGCTTTTTTGGGCAACTCCGCTTTGGGTTTGGCGGTCCGCTTAGGGTGCTTAAATACCCTTGGGTCTTCGTCGTCCGCGGACCGCAATCTTATTCTGGCTGTTGTCGGTTCTGTCTGTTTGGTTTTTGTCTGTGTGTTTAATGTGTGTTTGTTTGTGGTCCGTGTGGCGAACAGGTCACTCACCTTTTTTGTGTTTTGTTTGTTGTTAGTTGTTGAAGTTGTTGTGGTTGATGTTCCAGGGGTTGGTGAGGGTGTTGTGTCCATTTTGGCGGAAGTGACTGCTGCTTCCGCAGCAGTCGAGTTCGGTAAATTTACTATCTCCCAATAGTTTCTTGACTCGCGGGGTGGTTTCTGTATCACCCCTTTCTTTTGAAAGGTGTTTGTATCTAAGTTGGACAGACTTACGGGTCGTTTTCGTTTGGTTTATCGTTCCGTTTGTGAATTGTTTGTGTTTTTCACTCATGAACCACTTTGTTTGTTTTTGTTTATAGCTGTTTGTATATAAAAAATTTTATTGTCTTTGTGGGATACACTACCTTTGCCGGGGGTATATAGAGGGTAAAAATGGATGAAGGAGGAAAATTATAAAAATCCCTGGAAACATGTTTTTTTTTATATGTGACAAATATTCCCAAACCCAAATTTGTCATAAACGCAATCTATCAGAAAGTAGTGGAACGTTTTGGCCGCTGAGAAAGCAAATTTTTCGGTTTTGTACCACTTTACACCCCTGTACACGCTCGTGGTGGAGTTGTAGGTGGAATATTACCCTAAAATCGTAAAATTGAGAGAATTTCCTATAAGAAAACAGGTTTTGTATTCGAATTGGATGGAAAACCTCGCCAAAGCAAAGTCGTGGAAAGTTTTGGTCGCGTCGGCGTTAATGGGTTAAGATGGGTTGTGGTGTAGTAGAGATAATGTGTTAAATTCGGGGGACGTTCGTGGTTGCTGTTCTTGCCGAGTTAGTTATTGTTAGTGTTAAGTGGGCAATGGCATTGCCAATATCTACTATGTAATAGAGTTTTACTAATGGATTTAACTTTTTTTTTTCATTTTTATATATTTCTTATTTAATTTGGCGGGCTATTCAATCGGTCTGGTTTGCGAATGAATAGTTACGACTAATTGATCTAAGGATGACGTTGTAAGCTAGAGAATATCTAGTCTGTGATTTTTACTTTCTTATCACAGTATAACTAAGTATTGTAATCATGAAAAAATTCGATCGCGAGATTGGAACGGAAATATGATATATCATTTGACCTTCCCTGTTTCGATGCCTACTATTTTTCGATTGATGCCTGACTGTGTTTGTGTGTGCAAACCTTCTACAGCCTAAACGCTTGAAGATACAATTATGAAACTTAAAATCTAAGATTTGTAGAAGCCTGCAAGAAAACCTCCTAATTTTGATGTTCCAACCGGAAGTACATGTTTACTCTAGACATTTTTTAAATTTTTTGCCATAACTCAAAAAAGGTGATACTTTCAACAAAATCAGTGCAATAAAAATAAGAGGTATTCATATTTAGCATAACATTTATTTGAAAATAATTTTCATAAAAGGTACCAGTTACAAAAAAAATGATATTGTAATTTGTTCAAATATTATTTATTATATATATATATATATATATATATCGGATCAACTATACCTATTGTTTTTCCATTTCTCTAAAAACAAAATAGACTCAAAGATTTTAAAAGTATTCAAATTGTACGAAATTTTCAATATTCTTTTAATTCTCTCGATCTAACTAAAATGCGTAATAGAAAGCTCAGTGTCAGACATGCCAGATGTTATTATATTTGGTATTAAAAACAAGTTGAAAAGTAATATCTATATTATCAAAACTGTAGTATTATTTTTTATTGTTTACCAACTTATACCTTGCAACGTTTCTACTCACCACAAAAGTTGAACCACACTCGTATCGAATGCACTTTTTGCCGCAATTATTACATAAATCAATGCGATATTTTCAATGCTAATATGGTGGCGTCTACCGTCAAAAGCTGTTTATTAATTTATATCGTAGAATAATTTTAGAATAAAACTTTATTTTGAAATTGGGGAGGCACTTATAAAGTTAAACAAGTTAAATGCCCAAAACTATTCAATTTTATTAATGTTTTCGCTTGTAAATATTCTCATATACAAGTCAGAAGTTTTAGTATTTCAATAAATAATTATATAGTGAAATATTGAAATTATTTAAGAGTTGAAATTAATTATATATTACTCTCTTATGCGAACTAATAAGAAATGTAATCATGAGAAAAATTTAAGTTTGTGTGTGGTGGCTCTACAGCCGTAGTGTTTGAAAATTAAGAAATTTTAAACTTAAGAACTTTTTACTATCTTTGCAGGTCGGGCGAAAGTGATTGTTTTGAGGAAGGTTGTACCTAAAAAGATAAGGAATTCTCGAATACGAATTTACAAGTAAGATATAAAGTATTCATTAAATTAAAAATAATAATGAAAATTTATTTGTCTATTTCATTCCGTGATGGCTACCGCTACAGTTTGCAAAAAATAAAAACATAGTAAATTGAATATAATTTCAATCCTAAAAGTTGCAAATGTATATAAATTCAGCCATAATTGCAACGTATCAATAAAATAACGATAATTTGAATTAAAATTCTAAGAGTTAAAACAATAATCTCTATTAAAATGTTATGTAACATTACCGCTCCTGCTTATACATATTTTTGGCGATGCATATAAGCTCTCATGAAGAGCCATTGGAAAGCATACTTACCTGGCGTAAGGGTTACCGTGATCAACAAGGCGGTTCCCCCGGGGTGAGGCTCTTCCATTGCACCTTGGTTGCGATTATTCCTAATGCGAATAACTCGGGCGCGTAATTTTTGGTAGTCGGGACTGCGTACGCGCTGTCCCGGTCCTAAACTAATTTTAAACATAGTCACATTGCTTATTTGTGTAAATGAGTGCGTGTTATTTATCATGACGACCATATTGTGTATTGATATTATTTCTATAAATGATACTTATTTATACCTATCCTCTTCGTTGGAGAGGAGCCCGGTAAGCTGCCCTGGCTGATTCCTTTGATAATATAATTATTTGATAGAGATTTATTTGTCTTATAATATATTATAAACCTGGTATTTAATAGGATCTATACCTGCCTTCAATAACTCTCTGCGATGGCTCTAATCTCTTTTGTGACCTTTATAATTTGTAATGAAAGAATATTCTCAAAATAATTTAGTTGGCAACATTAGGCGAAAGCTAATGAACCTAGCTGATGCTGAGTGGAGTTTCACTTCTATTACAATTGTAATAGATCCGCCACTCTATCAAATTTATGTTACCCAATTGATTCTTTAGCTAATCTACTATATTTTTATCTCGATATCATTGATTACACGTAACTACAACAACACACAAGATTTTAGTAAAATATTGGTCGTTTTTGTAAAAATAAATATTTATGTTTTTGTGCGTAATGTAATAACAAATATTCACAAGAAAATTTGTGATTATGCCAAGGTATGATAACATTTTTCTCAGTCTTAGTAAACATGCATGCGCAAATACCTTTCCGAGGTTTCCCTAGTGTTGAAACCGTAAAATAATATCTTGTTTTAAAATTGATACTAGGTGAAAAGGAATAAAGATAGAAACACGATTTTTGGTACACATATCTAATAAATGTGACTATTCCACTCACCTGCCATCTGTCAAAAGTAGACCAATAAGAATGCAGGATTCTGTATTTTACAGCCAATCAAAATGAATTGTAGTGCATATTTAGTACTAGTAAGGATGTGTGTCGACAATTCAGTACTAGTACTTTTAAGTGAATATTTTAAACAAATGAAATGACAATATACGTCAAAAAACACTCTTGACATTGAATATTCGCAAATAACAGTAACTGTTTTGCTGGTTGCTATGGTGATGAAAATATAACCAAATAGTATTACTATTTTTAAATTAAAAAATAGATTTGGTTCATTGAATAGTCTCTCGAATACGATTCGTAGTAAAAGTTAAGTAGATTATTTTTGATGGTGTATTACTCATGTATCTTGTGCTTTCGAATATCACTCGTGTTGCGCACTCGTAATATTCATACGAAAGCACAAGAGACATTCGTAATACACCATGAAAAATAATCGACATAACTTTGACTTCTTATGGTATTACATGTGATAATTTAGTATCAAATTATAAAATTTTAAAAAATACAAAATGACGGTCAGGACGGCCGGTTGATAAAGCGCGCTCGGCGAAATTTCTTCATCGGCGCGGCACAATGTAAGGATCACAACTTTAATCTGCAAAATAAAAGCATACATTTTTTGTTAGAAGCAATAAACTATACATAATTATCGTAATAAAATATTGAATAGTGATTGAAGTATTGCGGTTGCTATACGCATAGAGTTAATTAATATTATTACTTTCTTATACGCAGTATAAGTAAGTATTGTAATTTTTACTTTCTTATACGCAGTATAAGTAAGTGTTGTAATCATGAAAAATTTTGATCTCGAGATTTTAACGGAAATATATCTTTTGACCTTCCCTGAATTGAGTCTGACCATTTTTGAGATGACGTCTGTCTGTATGTGTGTGTGTGTATGTGTGTGTGTCTGTCTGTGTGTATGTATGCGCTCTACAGCCTAAACGGTAAAAGATACAGTTATGAAACTTCAAACTTAAGATTTGTATGTGCCTGGCAGGAAAACCTCTTCTTTTGAAAAGAATACTCCCACAGGATGTGCATGTTTACTCCTTTCATTTTTTGCATATTATGCTATAACTCAAAAACGGTAGTTTTTACAGCAAAACTTTTAGAATAATAACAATAGATATTAATATTTCGCTTAACTTTTATCTGAAAATATTTTTCAAATAAGGTACTGGTTTCAAAAAAAAGAGTGTTTTTTTAATATTCTGCTTTAACTCAAAAATGGTAGTACTTACAGCAAAATTAGTAAGAATGAAAATAAAGATTTTAATATTTCGCAAATATTTTATTTGAAATGTATATTCAGAAAAGGTATATAAGTTATTTTCAATATAACATTCAATACTTCTCACGTCTATTAGCGGACGTTATGCCTATATAATTGTCCTCCGATAGTAGTTGATCTACTCGCCACGGCATGTCTGGCACTGATCCACATACAAGTATACACTGACGTACTACGCAATGTAGTGCTACTTCCGCACTAAAGGTGGCTACCATAAAGATGTCATCCGCTATTACACGACTACCTAAATCATACCTGTACGACAGTTCGTGTATTGTTACTGATTGTTTCATTTGTATGTGATTGCGGATATATTTAGCGGACGATATTTTTGTTATGTTTATCAAAATTTCAAATATTTTACATTCATATTCGTATTGTAATCATGAAAAATGTTGATCTAGAGATTTTAACGTAAGTATATCTTTCGACCTTCCCCGAATTGAGTCTGACTGTTTTTGATATGATTTTTCAGAAAAGGTACTGGTTACAAAAAAAATAAATTATTTTTTTTAACTTTTTATATCTTATATTGAATAGTTCGTATATTGTTGCTGATT
Organism: Nebria brevicollis; assembly: GCA_944738965.1. NCBI lineage: Eukaryota > Metazoa > Arthropoda > Insecta > Coleoptera > Carabidae > Nebria > Nebria brevicollis. Next base: position 3,476,416 of record OX122908.1, read on the forward strand.
GTTTCATTTGTATACAATTGCGGATATAATTAGCGGACGATCTTTTTGCAATAGTGGTAGTAGTTGGATATTTTATAAATAATAACATGTTCAAAATAATTTAATATATAGTATAATAATATATTAAATCTGTCGATGAACTTCATTATGTGTCTTTGGTTAGATCGGTAGTATTTATAAAACTTTAATATTTTTCAAATTTTTTTTAATTCTAACGATTTGATTAACATGCGTATAAGAAAGTCCAGTGACAGACACGTCAGCTTTTACATTTAGGAAAAACAGATACTTGTGTATTTTATGATTTACTAATCAATACTAACAAATTAATTAGCCAATAAATATATCTGTACCTTCGTATTATATAGGTTAAGTATCTGAAGCTATAATCGTATGTAGCGTCTTGTAATCATTATGCACAAAAACCTAAGCATAGAAAAAAAAACAATATTAATTCATAAAAATAGACTCATAATAAATATAGTGTGGTGTTTACTCTATTCGTTATTATTGAAGAAAGTATAGATTTGGCCAAAGTTATTTCTAAATTTGCATACGTAGGTGTGTTGAGGAAATGAATACCTAGGATCCGATCAGAAAACACATTCTAAAAAGAACTCTATGTAATAAGAATCAAAAATATGTAAATACAGACTGTTACCTTTATGAGATGAAAGGGTTTTTTTAAACTAAAAATGGTATTTTTCAAAACATGCCAAAGTTGAACACCACTGAAATCTATAATATAAACATCGGAAGCGCTATCATCAATGTGAATTCTGACATCTCCAATTAAAAAGATATATTTAAGCAACGTGTCGAAGTCAAATATACTAGGATCTGTATCTATTAATTTAGCTATGTATACCTATATACCCGCGATAATGCTTTCGTTAATTTCGGCAATGGATCAAAACATCTAAATTAATACATATTATATTAAATCGAATAAAACACACTAGTTTTTATCAACATATACGCTTTCCGGATATTTTTAAATTGTGCACTAGTCAGGTCTCTATTGGCAAAAATTCGGGCATACGATTTCTGTATAAAAAATAGTTATCTAATTTGACTTGAGTCTTCGCTAAATTAAATTTGTTTAAGCGCAACATTCTTAGTAAAAAAAAGTTAAGCATCTATATCTGTGCTAAACATAACATGCCAAAAATAAGAATTGATACGCGATTAAGAGGCTATAATCTATGCATAATTCAAACACACATAATTATTTATTAAATCACAAAATATGTTTCACAAAAGTTTAGAACTAAAATAGATACACTGTCATATACGCTACACTGCTTAATAGCACAGCGACAAAAGTTAAGCAACTCGCTATTAGACCATAGATTTTATTTTAGCTACTGATTGACTGTCAATATTTTGTTGCATATCCTCTACTTTTAATTACAGCTTTGTAGCGACAAGGTATTGGTGATATTAGTTAATCAATTATATTTTGCGGAACTTGTTACCATTCTGTAACAATGGCCTCAAATAGTTTTTGAACACTAGAGTATGTTTGCTGCCGAATTATTTTATTTAAGATTTCCCACATGTTCTCAAGTGGATTTAGATCTGGAGACGGTGATGACCATGGCAAAACTTATATGCCATTATCAGCAAACCATTCTTTAATTATGCTGTGTGTATAGGATCATTGCCATGTTGAAAACCCCATCGAAGGGGCATTTCATCTTCGGAAAATCATGATATTTTGATAAATAAATTATGTAAATTATACCCTCTGTTCGGTGCACTTCCCCCATACAAAGCCCTGAGAAGCATCCCCACACTAACGCGCTGCCACCACCATATTTAAAAGGATCGAGGATTTCATTTCTAACCAGATGGATGTCGAGCATGATCCATTATATTTGGATAAGTTATATTTAGATTCGTTGCTTAATAGCAATATTTTCCACTTATTTATGCTCCAATTCAAACGCTTCTTGGCAATTTTAAGCGGGCGGTCCTCTGCTTCTTACCTAGTAAAGGGTATTTTGCAGGTCTACGACTGTAACGTCCTCCTTTAACTTGCCGCAGTTGTACAGTACAGGAACTAATTATATATTTGATATATGGATTAATTTACAAAGCCGTTGTCCAGGGATCTGGTCTGGCTGCTCGTAAAATCAGCATATCAATTCTGGAAGTATTTATGCCGGGTCACCCTGAACGTCGTGCAGTTTTCACAGTTCATTTAGTACAATAATTTTGAAGAATTCGCGATATAACTGATTTATTAATGTCAGAAATTTGACAGGTGTCCAAGATTTCAAATAAAGTCTTTGACTAATCAGGCTGCTTTAATTGATTACCTACTTCGTCCTATAGAATCACTTCTTGAAAAACATTGATTTTCTTACAGTCGACTTTCAATAGAAGAAAATTAGCGGTTTTTTAAAAATATCTTTCGAACAACTGTAATTTTTTTACATCATTCCAAAAATAGTCAGAATCAATTCAGGGAATGTCAAAACGTATATTTCCGTTAAAAACTCGAGAACGAATATTTTTATGATTACAATTTTTACTTATTCTGCGTACAAGAAAGTAAAAATAAATATAGTATACATTTTTCTTATTATTCAAAATTTGTAATTTATTAATTTCCTTATCTTAAACTGATATTTATAAGAAGGTTCAGAGCAAGACAATGCATAAATTTTTGATATACAATAAAGTTAAATTTGTAAAGGTTGTCAATAAATGAATATAATTATACGTGAAACATAATTTCTTTTGACATTGAATTAAGACACCAATAAACTATCAAAATAACTCTGTTTTATCAACCCAACCTTCAGTGGTGTATTTCAGATTGCATATCACATTCTGTTAGAATATACCACAAGTAGAAAAAACAAATATAAACACCGAAAAGCCAAAACTTCACATTCACATGTATTTGAAGATATTCTAAAACTAAGTAGCATAAGTTTTGGCAGAGGAAATTCATATATGTACATACGGCGAATAACAACACTAAACAAGCACCATATTTAAAGTGATCGGTGCTAATGTTCTTCTTTTACCTACGTAAAAATGTATTCATTACTTCAATTATATAATTATTTTTTAACATTATTTATGGTTTTGTCCATGGTTCACAGCTGCATGCTAATTTCAATCATAAATCAATAGACATAAAACGTAATTTAGCATCAGCAGAGATATATAAATATAGAATGTTTTCTATAAACGGAAACTATTCTAGGCACAAATATATAAACATTTTACGAACGTCTTATTTAAATCTAATACTAGCTAATATTGTAAAATAAATTAGCAAGATGTAAGAACTATTTGATGTAATTAGCAAAGATAATTTCAATGTTTTTAAGGAAAATAAAACATTATTTTCAGATTTAATTGATTTTTCAGCTACTCCTATATTCGACATTCTAGCCAAATATTATAAATTAGAAAAATATGATAAGATTTAACCAATGCGTTCAGTGCAAGTCACTGCAAATTATTTAAAATAAAGAATATTATTTTTGTTGGTATAAATAACGTTAATTTATTCCATGTTCACCAATAAACTTACAACAACTAGGAGGACGATCCAAATTATCGCTAATTTTATATTTCAATATTTAATGTAAGTGGTACATGTAAATATATATTTTTAAAATGAGTATATGACAGACCGTCCGCCACGAAACTTTGTCACCCCTTTTCTAAGTACGATGGACATCTGGTAGAACTTGGCATATAAATGGTTGTCAGGTATTACATTTCATAATTGTTTTGAAATTGTAGAATCACTTTGCTAGAACTTTTGTTTAAAATGCAAAACTAAATTCAACGATGTTTCTTGGACAACCCTGTAAATGTTCAACACCAAGCTACATCAAATACAATATGGCAGATTGGGCAGTCCTCCCCCACTACGATGCCTTGCGCAGCCTATGGCACTCCACAGTCGCGTACGTTTCTTGCTTGCAGTCAGTTGCGAGATGTACCAAAATTTGTTAGCGTGTAATGGAATTCGTTCTATGTATGATATACATTTTAATATTAATTAGAGTGACTAGATATATAAGAGTGTGGGCAATAGCTTCCCAGCCTGTGATTGGCGCCGCCATAGTTTGTCTAAATGTTCAAACAAAATGCATTGCGTTATATGGAGCGCGCGGCTCATATTTTCTTATACTCTTTAAATCTAAAGGACCTGATAATAGCACCTCGTATTTTTTAGGTTATTCCTGAATAAATTCTGCGTATTTTATTCCGCGATAGCATAGGTGCATTATAGAAACATTTATACTAAATTCCAAACATTTCGCGGGCTAATATAACTATTTGTGCTGTATACTTGCAAGTATATTAGTGTTATACATTTCGCGAATCTCTTAAAATAAACACTGTTTATTATGCTTATTACATTTATTTATTCAAACTGTGTAATTTAAAATTATGTTTATACCGTAATATTTGAGCGCGAAATATTTCGACTTTTGTATACACGTTTCTATAAAAGATAGACATATGCTGTCGCGGAATAAAATACGCAGAATTTATTCAGGAATAACATAAAAAATACGGGGTGCAATTATCTTATCTGGTCCTTTAGATTTAAGAGTATAAGAAAATATGAGCCGCGCACTCCATATAACGCAATGCATTTCATTTGAACATTTAGACAAACTATGGCGGCGACCAATCACAAGCGGGGAACCTGCGCTCTATGCTTTGGATAGGGACTACTCGTCGATTGTCCACACTCTTATATATCTAGTCACTTTAATATTAATAAGTCAATAATGTTGTGAGTGTTATTAACAAGTGTGCAAGTGGTTTAGTAAAGATCGTGTAATAATGGATGTGTTTAAATCAGAGTGTCTGATGCAAATAAACCACGTGGTGCAGCCTACAAATAAACCTGTTAATGTGAACAAGATGGTAAAATATCATTGTCAAATACAGTGTGATATGTAAACGTGTATTTCAAAAAACGTAGAACAGATGTCTGCAATATAATTAGTGAAAAACATTATAGACTTATATATTGTGCTGCAGTGAAGTTAAAAAAAAAGACGTGCATATTCCTAACACACTGAGGTAAGCGACATTCGTCCTTAATGGATATATTATTAAATTAGCATGTAGTTAGATTATACTACATACAAAATACCGATTCAATAATTAATATGTAAAAATTACCAACTTAAAATTGTTTGGCTCCTAAATAAGTTCATAAAACTATACAAAATAATAAGTTTTGTAATGTATATGATATTCTTTCGTTTACTTAGGACTTGTTTGAATATACAAGTAAAGATTTGGAGATATATTAATCTAATTTGCATATATTCTTTGACATTTGCATGTGAGGAATATCTATATTAAAAATATAATTTTCAACACAATACACTGCAAGAATGTATCCCTCTCCTTTTAGTGTCTAAACGTATGTAATGGACTCACTCGGGGCGACGGTGAAAGAATAAGGATATTCGAGGCTTAAAATATTATTAATATATATTTCTACGATGTCTAATACGCATTATGATTAGTATGGTCGACTGACTTCTCAAAATCAATCAGTTTTCCAAAGCAAGTTCTAGATTTATTTATAAATCGCGATTGTGTAATGGAAAATTAAGATGGACCTCATACTCAGCCGTAGTTCAGTTTTCGAACACAAAATATGTGTTTACACATAGAAGTGAAATACTGAAATACAAATAACAAGAGATAGTACATAGATAAGTCTAACTGTTGATAATAATACAAATATAACATACATGAATATATTGGATGATTATAATAAAAATGTACTTGGGTAGATTACACGTAATTGTATTAATTTTGCAATTGTTATGTGTTTTGTGATGGATAACATATAGCAAGGAGAAAGAAATTATTTTGCCTGAACTGTTGTATTTATGATACAAGTTGTTATAAACGAAGGTGGTACATACATACCTTGGCAAAATATTAATTGCCGGCTGATGAATAATTTTTTTAGGAGATATAACATATACTAGCACATTTTGAATTTTATTGTCTGAATGCTTATATGATGTAAATGATTTACAATACTTTGGAACATATTTAAATTCGAAACTGTACAAGTTTGTTTGTAGTACAAACTTAATTGAATATAAAATTGTTTGTGAATACGTTAATTATCGAGCAGGTTGCTAGACGAACGCTTGTTCTTTTTCAATTGTAGTTTTACGCTCGACTAACTGAGAGATTTACTTTGCTTCTAGAAAATAATAATCTAATTTTATTTATTTCTGTTGTTACCTATGTATTTTTCCCCACTTTTCACTTCACGTTTTATTTCGTTGGAAACGTATAAGAAAACCCAAATAAGTTGGATTTTGAAAGTAAATTTTAATATTCAAATACACAAATTAAAATAATTTAGTACACTGTACATCGCATTATTGGTTTTCAATCATATTCATATCAAATCATAGTCATTTTTTAATACAAATTTATTATTTCAGTTTACTTAATAGCACAAGTGTGTTTTATTTTTTATTTTGATTGTTTTTTTATTTGAACTTAATTCTAACGCTGATAGCTTGCTTCAGACAAGGATTGTAGCGCTGAAGTTCTACGAATTCTGGTTTTTGCAATTGTGAATTGCTAACATAATATTTTTTGGTCGTGGTTTCTATACCGATACTTTTCACAATATTAAACAATATGGTTGGAAGAAAAATGGCTAACAGTGAAGTTGCTTCCAGGTGTCAGAATTTTCATACCTTTCTGCTGCTCCTGATACCGTCGAAAGATTAGATTTAGAGTCATACTATCCTGAAAACTCTATCTTTTCAGTTGTTTGTAGTTTTATGGGTGCTCAAAATCACGTAAATAATCGCATTAAATATCAGAAATTGTGGTTGCGTCATAGAAACCGCATTCTGTCTGTTTCAGCTAGTCCCAAACCTTTATTAACATTAGAGAACACCGATCCTCCTGAACAAATCTCTTGTAAGAATCATTCTGAGAATCAGTTCATTAAAAAGCTGAATGAAAATGATTCTGCTTCTAGTTTTGCCTATGAAGATACAACTAAAAATGTTGCTTCAAAGTCATCTTCTCCCGTGTTTTTTATTTTTATGACTGTACCTGCAATATTTTGGATTACTTATTACAATGGTAAAAAGTTATTGAAGAAAAACTGGACTGATGATTTCAATTATTATTTTTCTCAGATATTTCCTATATGCGTTTTGAAATTTTTATGGCATAAATGCTATCTTCATTCTCGAAAACGTCCCAGGTATCAATTTGTTTCAAAAGCCGAATGCAAACATACTGGTTGTGCAAAATTTAAATTCTATGCGAGGGAAAAGTTATCTTCAAGAACAGATATCATAGTGTTCATTGAAAGACATGGAAACATTTACCATAGTGGTGAAAAATATAGACGTTTTGTGAAGGGTACCCGAAGGCAAGAGTTAGCTATGAAACTACTTCTAGATTCACATAGTGTTGTTAAATATCAGCAGCTAAATTCGGCCAATATGGAGGCAGTTAACAGTGGCAATCTAAATAACTGCCAAATTTAAATATTTTCAAAAAAATTTCCAGCGAGACCATCAAAGCCGATGATTTACACAAAGATTTATTTCAAGATTTAGTCTATCAAAAAGATCTTAGTTCTGAGAAATGGAATGGAAAATATATTACTGGTTATATACAAGAGCTTAGCTACTCTCCATTTTTTCTTCGACTACAAACGGAGTATCAACTGCGGCATCTTATTTCACTGCGGAAGAATCCTATTTTTCTTTATTTAGATTCCACTGGTAGCATTTGTAGTAAACCCAGCTGGATTAAAAAGCAGATTTATTATTATGCCCTTGTTCTTCCTAGTACAAATAAATCGACTGTACCTATAGCTGAATGCATTTCATCTGCCCACAATATTCCAACAATTCAGTATTTTTTATCTTCCTTTTTCTACGATCTAAATAGAGTTTTCCATTCAAAAAAACCTATTATTTCGAAAATAGAAACAGATTTTAGTATGGTTCTTATTCAGAGTGTGCTACTGTCCTTTAATAAGATGGATCTTCTACAATACTTGAAGCAAATAAGGCATCATGTAACTTTCTCAAATACGATAGATTCAGGGGTGGCCAACAAGTCGATCGCGATCGACCGGTCGATCGCGAGACCAATTTTGGTCGATCACTCGCAAGTTCGGGGTTTGCGAAAAGTATCTCATAAAAACTTTTAACTTAAAAAGTACAAATACTTTTTATTCAAATGTTTTCTGTGATTAGCTCATAGAAAGGATATAATTTTTATATCATCATTATTTTTATTAGTTTGTTTTGACATTTGAAATGGTTTTATTAAGTTCTTTTTCTTTGCACTTTTGCAATTCTGTTTTCTATTTAAAGCTTTTGTCGGTAGATAACTTTTTTGCTGCTGCTACTTTCTGCTACCTATATAAAATTTATTTGAATTGGGATATTACAAAATCAGCATAATACTTCGGCTTATGATAAAAACTTATACAATACAATGTATTGAATACATATAAAAACGTATATAAATGATGTTTATTTAATAAATCTGAAATACAGTGCGTTTAAAATTGACTTGTATTTACACTTCTGAGAAATTTATGACTATTAAAATAATAACATTTGAATTGCATGCCATTAAGATTAATTCTTGGAATCTAATTTTGCAGAATATAGTGTTAAATTTTCATTCTGAAGTTAGTGTTTGTACGCTACAGTCAATTTCTCTTGCGGATTGTTTCATTTGTAAGTATTAATGAAATATTAGTGTTCTTTAAATTAATTGGGCAAGTATATAAGAGATATATTTTAAATAAAATTATTTGAATCTTAATTAAATATTTATAAGCATTATTTAAAATAATAATTTAATTATTCGCAACTATTAAGTATGATTAGCTATTTCGTTTTATCGGCTAAACCTACACCAGGTATTAATTGTAATTTATATTGTTACTGTTTAATACTTTTGGTTAAAATTTGGAGGATTACCCCCCTGGTTCGAACCCGATATAATAACTTTTTTTTTATTTTTTTATGAAGAGGTTTGGGTTCAAGACCTAAGTTGAACAAATTTTTTTGTGTAAAATAAAGATGAAACTACGCAAATAAAATAACAAATGAATTTAGAATATCTAAATTAGACCGAATAAAACACCGAACTTAAATCCAATTTATTAACTCCGTAGAGCAATTAAAAACGCGTTCCATAGATTATTAATATTTCTTCTCCTCCAAATAAATTCAAATAAGTAGCCCTGCATTCTACCCCTAACTCTATTTTGAGGTATTATTTTAATCTTCATACCATTCCACGTTCCCTCGATGTTATTTGTATGATATCCTTCAGAGTTTATAAAGCTAATTGAATGATTTACCCAATGATGCATATATAGGGAATTATCTTTGAATAAACAATATCCTTTCCACCCATCAGTTATGACTATGGAACCAGGGAGGACATGTTTTAAAATCAATTCGTTTAAAGTGACACTATCTCTCTTATCCACAACTACTGCGAACATTTTTCGTTCCTCAGAAATTTCCACACCTCCAAATACCCATACTCCTTCAACCCTATGTCCCCTGTGGTATTTTCTCTTACCAAATTTGCTTTCATCAAGTTGCACGATGACATTTGGACCTCCAATCTTAATTTCACTCAGCTCCACCTGTAAGGCTATAGCCTTTCTAAACAACTTAAATATCCTGTTAATTGTATCTGATCCATGGCCTGTTAGAAGAAGAATTGACTTGACGGATACTTCACAGATCCACATATGCATCAAATAAATTAGATCATTTATTTTTATTTGCAAATTAATAAAAAAAATATAGTTTGCGTAAGAGCAGAATATATCTTTCTATGTGTTTTTTTTCTGCATTTATACCTTAAAGAAAAGATTTGTTTCATTGAAGAACCATCAACAGGGCAACAAGGAATGTAGCATAAAATATTTTTGTCGTAAAAATATTGAATTGCCAGTTGCTCGTCATTGAAAAACTTTTCTAAGTCTTTACGCAAAGGAATCATAGGGTATATATTACTTTTAGTTTATATATTAAAAAAAATTAAAAAAAGTTATTATATCGGGTTCGAACCCGGGGGGTAATCCTCCAAATTTGATCCAATACTTTTATTACATGCCCTATTATTAAGTCGTATATTTTTTGCATTTTAGTATACCTATTTATGAACATGGATAGCAAACCAAAAAAATCGAAAACATATCATTTCAATGAAGAATGGGAAATTTACTATTTTTTTACGATGGTGAATGATAAATGTTGCTGCTTAATATGTCTTAGCTCGATAGCCATTGCTAAAAAGGGTAATTTGGAGAGACATTTCTTATCTTTACATAACAAGTATCAAACAGATTATCCACCAAATTCCGAATTACGAAAACGTAAAGTTCGGGATCTTAAAACTCAATTAACAAATCAACAAAATATTTTCAAAAAGCCAATATTGAAGTCACAAGCAGTAACAACTGCATCCTTCAAAGTAAGCTATCTATTAGCTAAAAAATGTAAACCATTTTCTGATGGTGAATTTGTAAAGGAAATGTTCGTGGAAATCTCGGATTCCCTTTTTAATGATTTTAAGAACAAGAGCGAAATTACTGCTGCAATTCAAGATCTACAACTGTCCCGAAACACAGTGATGCGACGAATCGAAAAGATGGGTGGAAATTTAAAGGAACAGTTACAAAATGATATTAACAGATGCTCTTGTTTTTCTTTTCAATGTGATGAATCGACAGATATAAGTGATACTGCACAGTTACTTGTTTTCATTCGTTTAGTTTTTGAAGATTTTACATCTAAAGAAGAATTGTTGGGTATGATTTCTTTGAAAGAAAGGACTAGAGGTGTAGATATATTCAACGGGTTTAAAAGTCTGCTTGATGATAAGAAAGTACCTCTTTTTAAATTAGTTTCAATAACAACGGATGGCGCAGCTGCAATGATAGGCCGCAAAAATGGATTTATAGCCCTATGTCGAAATGACGATGAATTCCCAGATTTTTTGAGTTACCACTGTATAATTCACCAGCAAGTATTATCCAGCAAGAGACTAAATACAAAAGAAGTAATGGACATCGCGTTTGAAATTGTTAATTCAATTCGTGGAAGTTCTCTCAAACGTCGTCTTTTTCAACTAAAACTCGATGAAGGTCAGTCTGATTTATTATTGCATACTGATGTAAGATGGCTAAGTAGAGGTAAATTTCTGCAACGATTTCGTGATTTATTGCCTGAAATAATAGAATTTCTTAATGAACAAGAGAAAAAATATGCATATTTAAATGACAAAACCTGGCTTAGTGACTTAGCATTCCTTACAGATTTTACTTCCATATTAAGCCATTTAAATTTAGAATTACAAGGTAAAAATAAAACAATAATTGATATGATTAGCAGCATAGATGCATATAAAACCAAATTTATTTTGTTGATAGAAGATTTACAACAAAATAATATGAACCATTTTCCAAATATGGCAGACAACTTACAAAAAAATAAAAATATTATTTATGAGATTGACAAGTACGTGGCCGAAATACAAAATGTAATGGAAGATTTTGAGAAGCGATTCCAAGATTTTAAAAAAATTAAAGAAATTGTGGAATTTACATCTTTTCCTTTCAAAAAAGATTTAATTTTGAAGGAAATTAGCAAAAAAATTGCATTTTTGCATATTTGATATGGAGCAAAACGCCTTGGAAAATGAAATTATAATTTTACAATCTGATTTAATCTTACAAGCCAGAAAATTTGAAGAAAATTTCTGGAAATATGTTAACCGAGAAAAGTATCCCAATATTATCACATGTAGCGAATATATTTATTCTTGCTTTGGATCTACGTATCTGTGCGAATCGGCATTTTCATATTTACAATTGACTAAAACTAAACTTCGTTCCGTCCTGACCGATTCTCATACTGAGGACTCATTGTTATTGTCTTTGTCAGGATATACTCCAAATTATGATGCACTAGTAAAGGAAATGCAGACTCAGGTTTCTCATTAATTTAAAAAGTTTGAATGAATAAATGTTATTAATAAGTGCTCATGTTGTTTTAATTCCTCTGGACATAAGTTTTTTAACCCATTAAATAAATACTCATGTATGTAGATTATTTACCCCTTAATCATGGAGCTCGCCAATGTGCACGTCGGTATAAAAGCACATTGCAAAAACATCCCCTTCTTACCTAAAAAATAGGTCGATCGCGACACAATTTTAAAATAAAAAGTAGATCTTATGTGCACCAAAGTTGGCCACACCTGCGATAGATCATCTATATTACATGTTTGTTCTACGCATTTATTTCATGCTGGCACAATTAAAATAAATTCTTTTACAAAAAATAAACGTCTGAGTAACTATTTTTTGGACAAATATTGTGAAAGTCTTCGGGTTACCCTTCATTTGTTCTGATTTTGACGATTCTCTAAGATTTATAACATGTAGTCATAATATTCTCATGAAAATGCATGGTCCTTTACCCTGTTCTGATTTGGTTAAGAAAAAAATCTCCTTTTTTTTCTTATTTCCAACTATTATATGATGATGTCCTCGCTGGTTCTTGTGCTTCTGGTATTTGTAATGATTTATACTTACCCGCTTTCATAAATTATTTATTAAAAGATTTCCTTCCTTTTTATCCAATTCTATCGGGAATTGTCATAAAAATGCATGGTCATCTACCCTGTTCTGATTTGGTGGAAACGGAAGCATCTTCATTAAGAAAAAAATCTTCTTTTTTTTCTTATTTCCAACTATTATATGATGATGTCCTCGCTGGTTCTTGTGCTTCTGGTATTTGTAATGATTTATACTTACCCGCTTTCATAAATTATTTATTAAAAGATTTCCTTCCATTTTATCCAATTCTATCGGGAATTGTCATAAAAAAATTTTCTATCAGAAAAGACTGCAATGCCATAGTAGAAAATTGGTTCAAAATTGTTAAAAAAGATACATTTCGTAGTAAATTAAGAATAAAAATACCTCGGTTCATCAGAAAAATGGAAAGTCTCTTAAAAGGTAGAATCATTGACCAGAAGATATCGTTGGAAACTACGAAAAAAGGAAAAACACGAATCCTTAATAGGTCGGTGAATGCAGATAGTCTAAATATTACTCTATCGCAGGAGACGTGGGGAAAACCCAGAACACCTCTTCAAGCCACTTCGAAGGCTATCAATGCCTTCACAGACTTCCTTCAAAGGCCCGAAGAAAAAAATAAGAGTCATTTTCAACTTTTCGATCAATCTGCTCAAACATCAGGAGCAAAAGATGTGTTGCACAATGCATTTGTCGATCAACCCAACAATTTTTCCACTGCATTGTCTAAGGAACATAGTACACCTCTTCCAATCATTTCGACACCTTGCAGCTCTCCCGCAGAGTCTCCCATACTTATGGAAGCTATCAATAAAGTTGCCACTGACACTCTACTTCCATCTTCGTGTCAATATGTTACTCCTGTCAATTACAAGGCACCTTGGGATTCATTTTCTTCCTATCCACATCTTAGGAAACATTCGTATAAAATCAACAATTTTATTTTAAACGTTGATAGCTTCAACAGTCTTCATGGAAATAATTGGCTAGATGATCAAATCATTAATTCTTTTCTCTCGGTAGCTTCCCATAAGTTTTCAAAAAATCGCAATATTTTTGCTTTTGATTTCAAAAAATTTATATGCGATCGTTTGTTCTCTTTAAATACTTGGGGACAGAAACTTGATGTTTTAAAATATGATGTTTGGTTAATTCCCTTAAATTTGAATGACAATCATTGGACTAATATAGTAGTTATTGTCAAATTAAAATACATACTATATTTAGATTCGCTGCACGGTACAATTACCGATAGACTTCATGCAAAGACTTTTTTTCATTCTAAATAACCAGCATTTTCTTAAATACAGTATATTGGTCAATGTCGAATGGACCATATACAACTGTGTTGACATTCCCAGCCAAAAAATTAATAATCAAGTTGGTTCTAATTGCGGAGAGCATTTATGTGTTTGGGCCTATATAATTTGCTGTGGCAATCCTTATAATTTTTCTGAAGCAAATATGCCTCAAATAAGGATGTGGATAATGCATTTTCTAACTGAAGCAGATGGCAAGAATCCTAGATCAACTAGCAAAGCTCGAAATTATCAGTTACTTTTTAATGATGAAACAACTTTTCAATCATATAAACAACAAATACCAAAAATTTACAAAGGACCACCAAAAAACATTTTTTCTACAATGGTTTTTTTTCAAAATTTATCAAAAATCATATTAAATTAATATTTTTCAACATTTCAGTACTCTCTCCTATGTGTTGAATTGTACTAAATTAAACATTATTCAGTAGAGATCATCAAAAGCTAGAACGCCACACAAATGGAAAATCCTAACCCTACCGGTTAATCGTATTCCTTTCCTATATTATACTCTGTATAATCCATGTATCCTCTCCTATCCTGGCAAGAGAAATGTCTGTTTAAATTGAAGTAAATGAAAAATGTTAAAAGTTTAAACAGTCATGGACCCTAACCTCCTCGTGGTTCTTGCTGGAAAACAATGCACAACTTAGATGATCAAAACTCTGTTTTGCAATGTTTACTAAGGGGTTTCATACCACCGACCATAAACTTATATGTATTTAATTACTATGGTTGATAATGACTAATTGTTATTAATTTGGAAGACATAAAATTGTTGCTAATAATAATATTAGACTTTAAACTTGAAATCCATGAAAATTTGATGGGAATGATTTTTTTTCTAAAGGTTCCGAAGAGCACCAACCAATAATTTATATATAATGAATTGCTATGGTTGTTACTGACTATTCGTTATAAATTTGGAAGATAGACCATTGTTGCTAATAATAATATTACACTTTGAACTTGAAATTCGTGAAAATTTTAAAGAAATGATTTTTTTCTAAGGGTTCCGAAGGGCACTGACCAATAATGTTTATATATTTATTTGCTTTGATTGATAATTACTAACTGATATTAATTTGGAAGACAGACAATTGTTGCTAATAATATTATTGCACTTTGAACTTGAAATTCGTGAAAATTTTATAGAAATGATTTTCTTTCTAAGGGTTTCGAAGGGCACTGAGCAATAATTTTTATATATTTAATTGCTATGATTGATAGCGATTAACTGATATTAATTTGGAAGACAGACAATAGTTGCTAATAATAATATTGCACTTTGAACTTGAAATTCGTGAAAATTTTAAAGAAATGATTTTTTTTCTAATTAATTCGTTGCTAATAATAATATTAGACTGAATTTGAAATTCGTGAAAATTTTAAAGAAATGATTTTTCTTCTAAGGGTTCCGAAGGGCACTGACCAATAATTTTTATTTATTTAATTGCTATGATTGATAGCGACTAACTGATATTAATTTGGAAGACAGACAAATGTTGCTAATAATATTATGGCACTTTGAACTTGAAATCCGTGAAAATTTTAAAGAAATGATTTTTTTTCTAAGGGTTCCGAAGGGCACTGACCAATAATTTTTATATATTTAATTGCTATGATTTATAACGACTAACTGGTATTAATTTGGAAGACAGACAATTCTTGCTAATAATATTATTACACTTTGAACTTGAAATTCGTGAAAATTTTATAGAAATGATTTTTTTTCTAAGGGTTTCGAAGGGCACTGACCAATAATTTTTATATATTTAATTGCCATGGTTGATAATGATTAATTGTTATTAATTTGGAAGACAGACAATTGTTGCTAATAATAATATTCGACTTTGAACTTGAAATTCGTGAGAATGTTAAAGTAATGATTTTTTCTATGTGTTCCGAAGGACGCCTGCCAATAATTTATATATATTTTGGGTCTATGAAGTATAGAAAATCAATAATTTATATAATAGTTATTATTTATTATCAATAATGAAGTGAAACATGCGAATTTAGTCATAATTAGTTTATGTATCTAGTTGGCCTTGGTTAGCCGCTTTTTCGAATCGGCTGCTAGTTCGAGCTGCTTGATTCACTCTCGTAATGTAAATCATAAATAGTACGTATTCCACCACATGCTAACAAATTTTCGTTCATCTCGCAGCTGACTGCAAGCAAGAAGCGTACACGACTGTGGAGTAGGGTGGAGCGAAAATAAACATTTTTGAATTTCATGTAGCCTATATGTGGAATAGTTGCCTTTGATTAAATGTAATTACTGTGCAAAATCTCATTTAAATCGTATTTGTCCTTTGGGTGCCAAAACGAGCTTGTTTTTTTTTAGCTTTGTACTATAAATAGCCAAAAAACTTGTATAGTTTTTTATGTAAATGCAAATAATATTTAGGTCGATTTGAGCTCTTACTATATTAATTTTAATACAAATTGACCATAGACCATCCCTACCAAAATTCGAGACAAAAGGTCAATATCACCAAGTTTTTAAAGACAACTGAATATAAAGAAACTGATTTAGAGGATGGGTGGGTGGTGGAACTCAACTTGTAGCCACCTCCACGCGGTGAGTTCAGGATTATTTTCATTCAGGAAGCAAGTTTTCTGGTTATTTATTATGAAATTAAGCGAAGAGCTGCATAAAAGTATTTTACTTTTTATTTTTATTTAGATGTCAAATTGGCACCCAAAGGTGAAGTCTCAGCAATCCGATTTTTTGTACAGTAATTCACTTCTTAAAGAAGCAACTATTCCATATATAGGCCAAATGATTATTGGAAAACAAATTTTTTTGGCAGTGGGGGATGACTCTCCAATCTGCCATGTTCCATTTGATGTAGCTTGGTGCACATTTACAGGGTTGGCCATGAAACCTCGTTGAAGTTAGTTTTGCATTTTAAACAAAAGTCCTTGCAAATTAATTATACAATTTCAAACAATTATGAAATGTAATATCTGACAACTATTTAAATGCCAAGTACTACCGGATGTCCATCGTACTCAGAAAAAAGGTGGACGGTCTGCCAAATATTTATTTTTAAAAATATGTATTTCCATATGTACCACTTCTATTAAATAATAAAATAAAAAATTAGCAATAATTAGGATCGTCCTTCAGTTGTTATCAGTTTATTGGTGAAAATGGCATAAATTAACGTTATTTATACCTACAAAAATAATATTCTCTATTTTAAAACATCTGCAGTGACTTACACTGAACTTTATATATACGCATTGGTTAAATCATCTCATATTTTTCTAATTTATAATATTTGGCTAGAATGTCGAATATAGGAGTAGCTGAAAACTCAATTAAATCTGAAAATAATGTTATAATAATGTTGTATCTTTCTTAAAAACATTGAAATTATCTTTGCTAATTAAATTAAATAGTTCTTACATCATGCTAATTTATTCTACAATATTAACTAGTATTAGAATTAAATTAGACGTTCGTATAATGTTTATATATTTGTGCGTAGACTAGTTTCCGTTTATAGAAAACATTTTATATTTATATATCTATGCTGATGCTAAAATGTTAAATATTTTTTCTATTGATGTATCATTGAATTTAACATGCAGCTGTGAACCATGGACAAAATCATAATTAATGTTAAAAAATAGTTTTATAATTTAATTAATGAATACACTATTACGTAGGTAAATTAGATTTGCTTTGTAAACGAAAATTAGCGCCGATCAGCTTAAATATGGTGCATCCAAGTATCTTCCGAAAGAGAGCTTGTTTAGTGTTGTTATTCGCCCTATGTACATATATGAATTTCTTCTGGCAAAACTTATGCTACCTAGTTTAAGAATATCTAAAATGCATATGAATGTGAAGTTTTGGTTATTTGGTGTTTATATTTATTATTTTTACTTGTGATATAGTTTAACAGAAAGTGATATGCAATCCGAGATACACCACTGAAGGCTGGGTTGACAAAACAACGTTATTTTGATGGTTCATTGGTGTCTTAATTCAATGTCAAAAGAAATTATGTTTCTCGTATGATTATTTTCATTTATTGACAACCTTTACTTATTTACCTTCATTGTATATAAAAAATAAATGCAGTGTCTTGCTCTGAACTTTCTTATAAATATCAGTTTTAGATAGGAAAGATAATAAAATACAAATTTTGAACAATTAGAAAAAATTATACTATATTTATTTTCACTTACGCACTATACGCAGTATAAGTATTGTAATCATGAAAGATTTCGATCTCGAGATTTTTACGTTTTTTACGTTTCGACTTTCCCTGAATTGATTCTGACTTATATATCCTGATGACGCAAAATACAATAATTTTGGTTTGGATGGTAAGGTCACTTATGGAGAAAAACACAAACAGAATTTGGCAAAATAAGTCAGTAAAACACAGTGGCGGAGCAGATCTGTACTTGTCTGGGGATGTATGAGTGCTGTTGGTGTTAGAAAACTACACTTTATTTATGGAATTATGGATCATAAAGTCTATATCAACATCTTTAAAGAATATTTCATTCTTCCGAAAATGGAAAACAAGAAAAATTTCATATTCATGCAACACAATGATTCAAAACATAGCACCTGGAACTCAAGTTAGTGGATCCCTTTTAATACACCAAGCTATCTGAAAACTAATTTACAATCACCTTACAATAATGCAAAAGAGCATTTATGGGCTTATGCTAAAGAAGAAATAAGAAAATGACCAATTTATAATAAAAACTATTTGTAAATTGAGTACCGAGAAGAATGGAATATAATTTCAACATTTGTTACGGCATATTTGATAAATTTAATGCCAAAAAGACTCCAAACTATTATATTTTAAAAGTCAAGTGTTTAAAACACATGTTTGCCACACAAACTAAATGTCAAATAAGAGTAATCACCAAAAAACATGCAGCCCTTAAAATTGTCCGGCAATTGTTAACTACCAAGTGGCCCAAGTGGTCATAAAAAATACATATAACAAATACGTAAGTAATATTTGAACCTTGGGGGCGGTCATTTTCCAAATTCTATGATTCTGACATCAGTACCATTGATGGTTCAGTCAGATCTGATATCTGGTCTATACAAGAACGTCATTATCTGCTACATATATATATTTTTTAAATTATTGTCAGCTTTGATATATACTAGAACGTTTTTATCTGCAGCTTATATTATTGTTTTAATTATTTTTCTTTTCAGTTATTAGTGTTATTATTTTTTAATATTTATTTTTTTATTAATTATAAGTTTTCAGTTATTATTATTTTATTTTTATTTCTTCACCGAGGGTAAAACTCTGTCTATCTGTTCTCCAGGTATCCTGCCGGCGTGTCCGCCATGGGATCACCTAGTAGTTTCTTATTATAGTACCTGCAGGTGTGTCCACCGTGGGTAACCACTGTGTAACTGTCTCCAGGTATCTCGCCGGCGTTTCCGCCAAGAGATCACCTAGTAGTTTCTTATTATAGTACCTGCAGGTGTGTCCACCGAGGGTAACCACTGTGTAACTGTCTCCAGGTATCTCGCCGGCGTGTCCGCCAAGAGATCACCTAGTAGTTTCTTATTAGAGTACCTGCAGGTGTGTCCACCGAGGGTAACCACTGTGTAACTGTTCTGCAGGTACCTTGCCGGCGTGTCCGCCAAGGGATTACCTAGTAGTTTCTTATTATAGTACCTGCAGGTGTGTCCACCGAGGGTAAACACTATTTAACTGTTCTCCAGGTGTCTTGCCGGCGTTTCCGCCAAAGGATTACCTCGTAGTTTCTTGTTATAATACCGCAGGTGTTGCCACCGAAGGTAGAACTTATGTTACCTCCCTTTAGGTGTCTCACCAACGTTTTAGCATCCGCAACACCGTCTCCGATAGGGTATATTAAGTTGTACCCTGTGTTTTTACCGAAAATAAATACCGTTTAAAAACTGAAGTTATTCGTTGATTACACGGAACCTGGACATAACCTCCACCGAGCTATCCCGGACCCGCACGCACCGTCTCCGCCTCTTCCCTTACTCCTCCTCCAAATACCGTATCAAAGTTTCCCCCCTCCAACTGATTGGCGCCCGAGCAAAAATGACCGCAGCGTGCGAAAAGCCAGTAACGCGTAAGAAACGACGTTACAAATTGGCGCCCGAACAGGGACTAATATTTTCAAGCACACACAACACAACCGGCCGAGCGAACGAGCTTCGGCAACGGATGGCACAGCACCTGCGTGCCAAACCACTGCTATTGGCAACTAGCACCGAGAACCGGGCTGGTCCATCAAATATAGACCCAGCCACCAGTTATGCACCTGGAGCATACGGAATGGCACCACCAACTGAGGCAGCTCTTGGCCGACCTCGCAACATCTGCGAGATGGTCCGCAAATGGAACACTTTCTTCGACGGCAAAACCGATGGCGTCACCTTCCTCGAGAGGCTGGCAGAGCTGAAAGACAGCTACGGAGTGGACCCAAACCAACTGATCGCCGCTCTACCCGAATTATTGCGGGGATCAGCACTTCTTTGGTTTCGGAACAACCGGGACCTCTGGACCAATTGGGGAAATTTTCTAATTGACTTCCGGGCCTACTATTTACCCGCGGACTACATACTACGTCTCGAGGAATCAATAGGCAACCGAAAACAGAAAACCCACGAAACCGGGCGCGAATATCTGAACGACATACAGACGCAGATTCGCCGACATGGGGGCATGTCTGAAGAACAGACATTATTTCGCGTATACAAAAACTTACTACCCGAATACCGGCAATATATCAAACGGCGCGATTTCAACACAATGCGCGAGTTGATTTTGGAAATCGACAACTTCGAGCGTCTTCAGCGAGACATGAAGAGTAACCGAGCTCCACGAATTGCCACGGTGGAACCCGTTGCCCCAGTCACACCCACCCTACGTGCCACCGAGGGAAGCCCACCAACTTGTTGGAGATGTGGAGAGACAGGACACTTTCGGACCGGATGCCGAAATCCACAGAGAAAGTTCTGTTCAAAATGTGGTCGCCGCGACGTGCTAACCCGGGACTGCTGCGGGATTACCACGGCGGGAAACGCCAACCGGCCTGTCCCCCATCAGGGAAGGGTCAGTTCGGCAGAGTAATCCCTGATGTCATTCACACGCATCCCCTAGCCTCCGTCAAGTGTCAAGAGACAGGAGACAACCGCCTGTACATCGAAGTCCGTATCAAAGATCAGCCCATAGTAGCGCTGTTAGACACCGGGGCCACCTACTCCTACATTAATTCAGAAATCGCGGACCAATACCGCGATATAGCCAACCCGCTGGGAAAAACTCCACTAGCTCAGGCACAAATGGCTGATGGTAGCATTGTACCGATTACCGGAGCGATCACAATAGGATGCGTTATCGCCGGCATATGGAGACGAGTCAGGCTCTTGAGCCTACCATCACTGACCACGAACATGATCCTGGGGATGGACATCATGAAGTCCTTCAAAATGACAATCCACCCGTGGAAACAACAAATCACGTTCGACCGGCCGGCTGCATCCATCGCGGCGTTACATTCCCCCGCCTCCCAGAAATCGAGTACACCGGTAAAAACTCGCCCAGAGCCCGTACTCGCCAAAATCACAACCGAGGCAGAACGCCCTGACGAAGATAAATTGGCCGACCTCCTCAAACAAGAACTTCCAAAGTTTGATGATCTGAAAGGGGTTACCCCTTTGCTAGAACACCAGATCCGCCTGAAACACAAGCAACCTATCAAACAACGATACATGCCACGCAATCCGAAAATGCAGCATGTTATCAACGAAGAAGTGGATAAAATGTTGTCCGAGGGCATAATCGAACCTTCCCGAAGTCCATGGAGTTCACCGACCGTAATCGTGCGAAAGAAAGATGGAAAACCACGATTCTGTATCGACTTCCGTAAGGTAAACGAGGTCACCGAGAAGGACGCGTATCCACTGCCATACATCAACGCAATACTCGACAAACTACGAGCCGCCAAATACTTCTCAACAATCGATCTGAAAAACGGATACTGGCAGGTAGCGCTCACACCCGACAGCCGGCCTCTCACGGCGTTCACAGTGGCGGGCCGCGGCCTTTTCCAATTTCGGGTCATGCCGTTTGGGCTACACGCTGCCCCCGCAACCTTCCAGCGGCTTCTAGACCGGATCATCGGGCCAGAGTTGGAACCGCATGCGTTCGCTTACCTGGACGACATCGTCGTCGTCAGTAACACCATGCAAGACCATCTGAAGAACCTCCAGGAGGTTTTCCGACGACTGAAAAACGCGAACCTACGAATAAACCCCCAGAAATGCCAATTTGGCCTTAGATCCATCAAATACCTCGGGCACGTCATCACTAAAGATGGTATACAAACCGACCCGGAGAAAGTCGAGGCCATCACACAGATTTCACCGCCAAGTAATGTCCGCCAGCTACGACAATTCCTCGGCACTGCTTCATGGTATCGACGGTTTATCAACGATTTCTCGCGACAAGCGGCCCCACTTACCCAGCTGTTGCAAAAACAGAGACCCTGGAACTGGGGCGCCGAACAGCAACGGGCATTCGACCAGATAAAAAGCGGTCTTACCACAGCACCAATACTCGCCTGTCCCGATTTCAACCAGTGATTCTATTTACAAACCGACGCATCTGATTACGGAGTAGGAGCTGCTTTGATTCAGGGTACAAATGAGAACTAGCACGTGATCGCCTACGCTAGCCGATCCCTCTCCCCCGCTGAGAAAAATTACTCCGTCATCGAAAAGGAATGTCTAGCCATTGTATGGGGCATACAAAAGATGCGGATGTATCTGGAGGGGTACCAATTTACGGTGGTCACCGACCACCAAGCGTTACGTTAGCTGAACGCCCTACGAAATCCGACCGGCCGCCTCGCCCGCTGGGCAGTATTGTTGCAACAGTACGATTTCGAAGTGGAGTATCGGAAAGGGGCATTGAACCATCTGGCCGCCACCCTCAGCAGAATGCCACTCCCTACTACCGAACCACTGGCCAGCCTTGCCACCATCACCACCGGCTGCTCAAGGTACGACCATAAGATAGCCGACGTAAGGGAAAAACCCCAAGATCATCCCGAATACCAAGTCATCCAGGACCAGCTGCATCGGAAATTCTGGGACCCGACCGACCTGTCCGACACCGAACCCGTACGGGCCTGGAAACGATGCGTCCCGACTGGAGACCGGCTCCAGGTCCTCACTGAATGTCATGACCGACCAGAGGCCGGGCACATGGGTATCGCTAAGACACTGGCGAGATTAGCCCTACGATACTACTGGCCGGGCATGTTTCGCGACGGCACAAAATATGTACGGCGGTGCCAAAGTTGCCAGACCTACAAGGCTACACAGAACGCCATGGGCGGAACCATGGGGCCGCCGCGTATCACCAAACCCTGGGAGGTGGTGAGTACCGATATTGTGGGGCCACTACCTCGTACCGCAAGTGGCCACGAATATATCATCGCCTTCCAAGACCGCATGACCAAGTGGGTCGAGTGCAGGGCACTCCGCAAAGCTACCGCGACTACGATAACCAAAGCCCTACGGGAGCTAGTTATCTACCGGTACGGATGTCCGAAAATCCTCATCTCGGATAATGGGACGGAATTCAACAACAACTTGGTCAGGCAGACACTAGACAGTTACCGAATCCGCCACCAGTTAACCCCGCCCTACACGCCTCAGGCCAACCCCGTCGAGCGGGTCAACCGTGTACTGAAACCGATGCTCGCGCAATATTGCGGAGACAACCATAAAACATGGGACGCTCACCTGCCAGAATTCACTCTAGCCATTAATTCCGGCCGCCACACCAGCACTGGCTATTCGCCTGCTTACTTGAATTTTGGGAGTGAACTCCTACTTCCAAACATCTACGGGCAAGTCGCCTCCGAAGATTTACAAGAAGATGGTGTGCCAAAGCACAACCTAGAGAAGATGAGAGCTCTGAAATCAGCCCAGGACCTGGCGCGCATCAACATCGCCCGAGCGGCCACCGGGCAAGCGCATCACTACAATCTGCGCAGACGAGCTGGGCAGTTCCAACCTGGGGAACTCGTCCTCCGAAGGGAGCACCCGCTCTCCATCGCAACCCGCGGCATTGCCGCCAAACTAGCACCAAGATACTCCGGTCCCTGGACCATGAAGAACCGAGTTTCCCCTCAGGTCTACGACCTAGAGATCGGAGCAGGGAAAACACTACGGCGCATACATATTAAAGATCTGAAAAAGTACCACGACTAATCTTTGTTTTTCGCAGTACTCCGGATGGGACGTCAACCCCCACCAGGGGCACTCGGGAGCTGTCACCCATCACTTCCCCCGAGATGAGGGATGTCAACCGGTGGCTGTACGGCCCCTGCCCAAGCCGGCACCCCGGGGACCACCGCGTATGATGGCCACATTCAGGGCTCCACCCGTGGCGGTATTTGAGCGGGGCTCCCGACCACCCGGCGTCCGGGCCTGGAGGCCCGACCTCCCAAGGCCGTTACTACGCCCAGCAGAGCCCCGCGACGCGGCCGGCGCCAACCAAGGCAGTCGCGCCCAAACCCCGGCCAAACGCAAAGCGGCCCCACCCCGCCCCGACAACCCCTCCGCAACTGCTAGAGAGACCCGCATGGGTCCAAGACGTACTCGACATGACCACGTCGCCGATCGAGTTCCCGGAGGACCGGACCACCACTCCCCTAACTGTTCGCCAGGTGTCTTGTCGGCGTTTCCGCCAAAGGATTACCTCGTAGTTTCTTATTATAATACCGCAGGTGTTGCCACCGAAGGTAGAACTTATGTTACCTCCCTTTAGGTGTCTCACCAACGTTTTAGCATCCGCAACACCGTCTCCGATAGGGTATATTAAGTTGTACCCTGTGTTTTTACCGAAAATAAATACCGTTTAAAAACTGAAGTTATTCGCTGATTACACGGAACCTGGACATAACCTCCACCGAGCTATCCCGGACCCGCACGCACCGTCTCCGCCCCTTCCCTTACTCCTCCCCCAAATACCGTATCAAAGTTTCCCCCCCCTCCTTCTGATTGGCGCCCGAGCAAAAATTACCGCAGCGTGCGGAAAGCCAGTAACGCGTAAGAAACGACGTTACAATATATATATATATATATATATATATATATATATATATATATATATATATATATTTATGTATATATATATATATATATATATATATATATATATATATATATATATATATATATATATATATATAAATTAAAAAAAAACGCTCTTTAGCGGTGAAACTAATATACTACAACAAATTAGGTTGTTACGTCGGGCATTAATGAAGCAATCAGTTGTTTGACCCGGCTGGTTATTTCACATATCGAGGGAACAAAATATCTATCAAATCTAGCGAAGTAAATTCTTCGGATAACTCACAAATAATTTATGAATATAAGTTACGATCAACATACAGTTTTAAGGAACGCAAAATAGATGATTCTGAACTCCAAGAGTAATTCGATTTAGCAAAGAACGTGTGTAATCAGTTCACTTTATTGCATTGTTCACTTTGCTGGACGTCGAGTGTATAAGCTTAGCCTCTATAGGCAAAAAAAATAGCGCGTGACAAATGACGCGGGGTTAAAAAATGTTCGCGTTCAACGCTGAGAGACACCTTATGGGGAGAATCGGCGGCTCGTTTATTTTGAGACTTTACACCTGTATTTGTC
Source organism: Nebria brevicollis (assembly GCA_944738965.1). Lineage (NCBI taxonomy): Eukaryota > Metazoa > Arthropoda > Insecta > Coleoptera > Carabidae > Nebria > Nebria brevicollis. The sequence goes on from OX122908.1 coordinate 3,502,103, forward strand.
AAAGAATCAATGAAAAAAATGGTTATGTTAGGGACACTAGAATAGACCTTATGCTATTGTATGTATGCAATGGCGAACATCTTTAATAATGCTATATTTTCAAATTGAAAATGCATTTTATGTTAAATGCGTTACTGCATATGCGCAATATGCTGCGTTTGTTTGGATTCGGTTATTTTTAGATTTTCTACAACGTGATCGAGATTAACAACTCGCTCTCTGGCGGAGAAACTATAAAATTTTGTCATTACGCCGGGCATTAATGAGCCAATCAGCTGTTTTTTCCGTTATTGGCCAGCTGTCTATTTATTTCATAAATATCGAAGGAACAAAATATCTATCATATCTTACGTAGTATATTCTTCGGATAAATAACACATAAATTTTAAATAACAGTTAGTTAATTGCCTGTGTTAATTTGTGTATTTCTGTGTCAATATCTTGTGTTGTGTTTATGTTGTTGTTTATTGTGATGTGTTTGTCTAGTGTGTGGCCAGTCTGTGTGTTTGTATGATGTGATGATTTTTGTTGTGTTGTGTATTTGCCTACCGTGCAAGGTGAAGATGATTGGGTTATGATCTGAACTGAGTTCAGCGAGGGATTCAGGGGGTGTAATGTTGGGGATATTTTTGTTTATAATGAGGTCGATTGTTGTAGGCGTGGATCCATTTTCTGGATAGTGTGTCGGTGTATGAGGGTGCAGAATGATGGCGACGTGTGTGTTTGTGTATCTGTTGAGTGTGTGGCCATTTGTGTTGCTTCTGTTGCAGTCTCAGTTTGTGTGTTTCGCGTTCAGATCTCCGACCAGTAGTGTTTTTTTTGTAATAGTGTTGCGAGATCCGCGTTTGTTATGTTGTTTGCTGGTCTGTTGTATGCTGCTGTAATTATGGTGTTGTCTGTAAGTTTTATGGTAAGTGTCTCTAGTGTAGTGTGTGCTGAATTTAAATGTTTTGTTTTATTAATATTGCAACGCCTCCAGCCGGTACCGGTCCTTGCTGTGGTCTATCAGCTCTGTACGTTGTGTATGTGTGTATTTTGAGTTTACGTGTGGGTGTAAGTTTTGTTTCATTAAGTGTCATGATGTGTATGTTGTGTGTGTTCATGTAATGCGTAAGCTCCCCTACTTTACCCATGATTCCGTTAGCGTTCCATCAGCTGATGTTCAGTGTCGTTGTGTCCTTAGATGTTGTATTCGTGTACATGTTGCGTGAAGTGCATGAAAACAGAGATTTGTTCTGATTAAATTTTGCCTTTTCCAGGGCGTTGTTAAGGTCTTTTAATAAGTCTGTCACGTCGTCCATGTCGTTGTCTTTACTTTGTCTGTTTATTTGTATTGGGGGTTGTGGTATTTGTTTAGGGGTTGGGAGTAGCGGGAAGTTTAGCTGTGTGCTTTGGATTGTTTTTGCTTGGGGGGTGGATAGGAGAGGAGTGGTTCTTTTGTTGTTTTGCCAGTGTTAGTGCGGGGGCGTCAATGTAAGTCTGTGGGCGTGTCTGTTTTTTCTCTGTTTGTTGGTCAAGTAATTTGATCCGTGCCCTATATACTGGGCACTGTATGTTGTTGGCGGGGTGATCTCCGGCGCAGTTTGCGCACGCGGCTGGTGTGTCCTTGGTCTTCGTACATGTGTTAGTCAGGTGGTCCTTCGCGCATTTAAGACATTTAGGTGCTAGTCTACAGTTTGAAGTAGCGTGCCCCCATTGTTGGCACCTATGGCATTGAATAATCCTCTTTTGGTTGATATGTCTCTCCCACACAACTTTTGTGTGGAAGAGATATTTGACGTCATTATTCACTTGCGCCACAGTGTGCCTGTTATCCGCTGTGATGAGGTATATGGGGCGCCGTGTATTTCGCAACCTATATGTCTTGTGTACTGTTATGTTATTGTCTTTAAGTTCTTGTTCAAGTTCTTCTGTTGTCGGGTCATTGTCCAGTCCACGTAGCACGAACGCATGCGTTTTAATTGTTCTGTCTGTATAAGTATAATATTGAAATGTGTCGTACGTGTTCAGGTCCGTAATGAGTTTTTGTCGTTCATTTTCGTCGTGAATGTATAAGTTTGTGTTATTGTTCGTGTATTTGTAATGGTACCCTTTCGTTGCGAATGTCTGTATGTATTTTGTTACGTCTGTTGTATTTTTAGAGATGCCTGGGATAATGATAAGTGGGGGTGGTCTTCGTTTAATTTGTCTCTGGGGTTTAGTTATTGTGGGAACGTCGGTTTCTGTGTCGTCGTCGTTGTCTGTCTCGTCAGTGTCCGTTAGCGGGTGGTATTTATTTCGGGTCTTTGTGGGGTTTTTGGTCTGTGTAAGTCGGGGTCTAGCGGTCCGCTTAGGGTGTTTAAATACGCTAGGATCCTCGTCGTCAACGGACCGCTGTTAAATTTTAGCCGGTGCTGTCGTTGTCATTGTATTTTTGGTCTTGTTAGTCTGCCGCGTGGCAAACAGATCACTCACCTTTCGTGCGCCTGTTGTTGAGGTGGTAGTTGTGCTTGGGGTAGTTTGTGTTCCTGGCGGTGTCGTGTCCATTGTGTTTGCGGTCGGGATGTCTTCTGGTATAACTGCTGCTCCCGCAGCAGTTTGGTTGGTTTGTTGTGTTGGGTCGGTGCAGGGTTTGGTGCTGTTGTCTTTAATGTAATTAATAAGTTTAGGGGAGGTTTCGCCCTCACCCTGAGAAAGTTTTGAAAGTCTGTCACTAAGACGCTTGGATCTTCGGATCACTTTCGGTTCCACTTTTTTTATTTTTGTGAAATCACACATTCACTATTGTTCTAAATATGTTTTTCACAAATTTTTCTGTGTAGTGCAGAATGTTTTGGCGTTGGTTGAGGTACTCTATGTGCGGCTTCAGTAAGAACGTCTGCTCGCTACAAAGGTTGGACTCGGAATGGTGTAACGCACCGGTCACCACCACCCTACCACTGCAACGCCTTCAAAATAAATGTCTTCGCCTGGCGACCAGCTCTGGAAGATACACACGCATAACACAATTACACGAAGACGCAAACATATCTTATATCCGTGATTACATCCAAGACACATCACAAAAATTTTACAAAAACACACAATTTAATACAAATCCCCTTATAAGAAACATCACACAAATTCGCGACAACAACACCACATCTAGACTCAAACACAAGCTTCCCTACCAAGACTTGCCCATATTTCATGAGGAGTTTCATGAGCAGAACACCTAACACTAACACATACAACAATACCTTACACAGCAGAACACAAAACAAAACATCTCTCACACACACAAAAATGTTCCATCAATCATCCATAATGTTTTGTTATATAAAATATAAGTGATTTTAAATTAGTTAAGTTAGTAAGTTTTAACAAAAATAATTTTCATTGCGTCAAATAATTAAATGGGTTTTTGGTACCTCTTCTCCCACAAATTACAATCCCAATACACAGATAAAAATAAAAATTATAACAAAGACAATCACACAATGTTCAAGCGCACAACGCAATTACACACATACACATATATACACTCCCCATGTGAGTAGGAGCTCTGACAAAACCAACCATGTTGTCCAAACATTAGTTTTTAAGAAATGAATGTAATTTTAACTAAAATAATAAAGATTATTGAAAATGAAAAAATAAAATATGCCCCTAACATATGGTTTTTTTCATAGATTCAACGACAAATACAGGTGTAATGCCTCAAAATAAAAACTGTATGTAGGTAAAATCAATACTATAAACATTGTAGTAACAAATACAAGCTAGAGAAAGCCTAAAGCTTGATTCTAATAATGTAACAATGTGTTAGAAAGAATTTTTGTTATTTTCGTAAACAACATTTTTAATATCTACCTATATACCTATATTGCAACGTTTCAATATTTTTACCTCCATTTGTACCATGGACACAATAAAAAATATAGTATACAAAGGAAAATAATATAACGAAACATTCATTCTTATACTCACCTGGTGGTTGGTTTTTAGGTGAAGTCTTCTAATACATACTTTAAGGTCCAGATTGGGGTTAGCTCGTGAGAGATTAAATTGGTTCAACAATAAATAACGATTTAATTTAAACTATATAAAAATATAACAAAATATGACAACGAAAATGGATTTACAAAAAGATACTGAATAAAGTTTAGTTACTTACAAACAAGATAATACTCGCTAATTGCAATCTGAACTGAGACCCCGATGTGAAGCGACATCGCGGTTTTATACCCAGTTTCAACCTAAATTCCAAATGGCCGATATTATAAACAAATCCCAACCTAGCAACATTCCGCTATATATATATATATATATATATATATATATATATATATATATATATATATATATATATATATATATATATTTATATTTATATATATATATATATATATATATATATATATATATATATATATATATATATATATGTATATATGTATATATGTATATGTATAGGTATTGGCCCCGCAGGGAAAAAGCGCTCTGGGGCGAAATGGACCTTATGTGGGTCCTGCTTATAACCAGGTGTCGTTTTTGGGGCTTGGCGCTCCCACGTACCCTAGGCAGGAGAAGGAAAACTCTTAAAACAAACCCGGAATCCAAGGTGTTCTGCCGGACCGTGCCGAGGGATGCATAGCGACACGTGAGCTCGTTGCAAACGGTGACCTGCAGGTGCAGTGGCGCGAACTGCAGTATAAAAGCCTAGCCGCGGTAAGGGAGCACTGCCGTGGTGGTTTGCTTATTTCTACCCTACTCGTGGGAATTATTTATGGAAGAAAAAAGTAAAGATGGGTTAGCGGACCCTAAAACCGACGTCAAAAAGGAAGCAGAAATCGGCTGCCAGACCAATGCATCAGGCAGCAACATGGAGGAGGCCTTTAGGAGAAGTAATTCTCTTAAGAGGACTCCTCCTCCAAATAGAAAGGTGACGATCAGTTTCGATCGCATAAGCCAGAGACAAAGATCCGAGTCAGCGGGAGAGCTTACTATGGAGCTCCCAACGACCGAAAAAAGAAAGAGGTCAACAGGCCAGGATGAGGAAGACACTCCCTGGAATGAGTTGACGAACATACTTAAAGCTCTGCTGGAGGGCATCGCAGAGGTGTCTAACAAAGTCGACTCTGCAACAAACATCAGAAGAGACGTGGTCGCCAGCGTCTCTAAGCTAGATACCATGACCAAAAAGCTTTCCGGTGGAAAGCTAGAGGCCATGATAGAAGAGCTAAAGGCCCAAAGGACGTCCAAAAACGTCAAGACTGAGAGGGCGGTCAAAAAGGCTACATGTGATGCTGCAACGCAGTGCGAGCCTATGGTATGGGGTAAACCGATAACACCCAAGTTTACTCACACCAAAATAGTGGCCACAAATCCACTACTGCTGGGACCAGAATGGGACCTCGCGGTACTAAGGACCCAAGCTGACCCAAAAATGGAGAACGGCATCCAACGTCTCTTCAAAGATAGGTTTGAAGGGATTGCGGAACTAGAAGGAGACGTGGCACAACTAAAGACAGCCACATGGGTTGCCGGAAAAGAACCGGAACCACGATCCATCTACAAAATCGCGGATGGTGAAAAAGTAGATATACGACGTCGAGCAGAGGCAATACTAAACGACGTCGCTAAAAATAGCAGAAAAAAACTGGCAATAACCTGGGACGAACAACTGTCCATAAAAATAGACGAACTTCGGGCAATGCTGGAGGAAACCGCAGCCAAACACAAGGTTGAGGTGGCAATCCACGCAAAACCCAAGCCGAAGGAAAAAAGTAAGACGACGACGAAGAAGGTCTTCGTCAAAAAAGCAGAAGGGGCGACGTATGCTAGTACCCTAAAATCTGTGAGAGAAGAGGTCCTAGAAAAGGGTCTCAGTGACACAGTCCGAGGGGTACGAGAATCAAAAACTGGGGACCTGATACTTACAGTTATCAGGAAACCAGAAGGAAAAGAAATGGGCCAAATAAGAGAAGCCCTAGAGAAGAGAATGGGCTGCGACAAGGTACGATCCACCAAACGCAAACCAGAGGGGATCGTACACATCAAAGATATCGAAGCGGTAGTAACCAAGCAGGAAGTCAAAGCCGCAATAAGCAAGGCACTGGGCCAAAAGGAGCCCAGTAAAATCGAAGTAGCCTCCCTGCGACAAGGCTTTGCTGACACACAAAATGCCACCGTGTATGTCAGCAAGAAAGAGGAAGGAGACTTGCTTAGAATGAAAACCGTAAGGATTGGACTTCCATCTTGCCGAATAGTGGAAAACAAAAAGGTCCAATCCTGCTTCAAGTGCTGGATGCCAGGACATACGGCCAGATCCTGCCAAGGCCCCGACCGCACAAAGGCATGCAGAAACTGCGGTAAGGAGGGACATATACGCAAAGACTGCAAGGAAGAGAGCGCCTGCGTTATTTGCGGACAGAAAGGGCACCCGGCAAACACTACCAGGTGCTCTATCTATAGGGACGCCCTGGCCAACCCAGGGAAAAAGAACTTGAGGCCAAAACCTCCTCCAAAAATAACAAAGGAGACAAAAACAAAGCCTACGGCGGCGGATAAAAATATAAAAGAGGCAGCAACCCCAACTAAGGGTACAACTGCCGAGACAAAGGAGACAAAAACAAAGTCTCCGGCGGCGGATAAACAAAAAAATGCCTAAAAAACAAGGCAAACTAACAGGAAAGCAGGTGTTGGACCAAGCACTCAAAAAAGCAGAGTTGGATAGACCCATTAGATTCGTGCATGGAGAAACGCTGTGGGGGCAGGGGAAATCCCAGACCCAACAAAACGCCGACAGGCAAGAAGATAATGGGGAAACAAGAGGGTGTGAAATAAAACTCGATTACACCCGCATAAACCAGATGCAGCTAGAAGGCCATCTGACGACTGCAGCAAACTTCGATATGGCGAGACTCTTTCTCGCCTATCTCTGCAAAAATAAAGAAGGACACTACCTGGGACAGACTTATATGTCGGTCAAAGTAAAGCTAAGAGCCTTGGGTTTCCCTGAAAAAGACGACGATATCAAAAGCGCATACATGCAATACTGCTGCTCCCAAAGTATAACCAAAGAGGAAACGGAGAGAGATCTCCAGATCCTGGAAGATTATATTAGGGAGAAAAAGAGGATGAATTACCAAGCAACGGAACGGCACAGACGGGAAGCAGTGGAACGTATCTACCGAGATGGAGCGTCTAGCTGTGACCCAGAATGTGTAATCCTATAGTCCTTCAAAATGGCCACCGTGAAGAGGACAAACATCAGATGCCTACAAATAAACGTAGGTAGAATGCGGGACTCTCACGACATTATCGAAGCAACAGCGCTGCAACACAAAATTGACGTAATACTTCTCAGCGAACCAAACAAGTCCTTGGTCAAACAAAAACTATGGTTGGCAGACAAGGACGCAGATAGCGCTATTTTGATACCAAACAGGCAGGTCCCGATTAAGAACCAAGGGACAGGCAAAGGGTTTACATGGATTGAGACAGCGGTATATCGTATATACAGCTGCTATATCTCACCAAATGTAGACATTGCCAACTTTGAGGCATTCCTAGAAGACCTAGGGAATAGCGTAAAGGGTACCCAGGCCAAAACAATCCTCGGAGGGGACTTTAACGCCAAGTCCTTCCTCTGGGGAGATAAACAAGACAGAAGAGGAGAGATCTTGACCGACTGGATGTCACAACACCAGATAGTGATCTCAAACATAGGTACAACACCTACTTTCGCCAGAAAGGAGACGGAGTCAGTCATCGACCTGACAATGACCAAACACCCATCTGATGTCCAGCTGTGGGAGATATTAGAAGACGAGACCCTCAGCTGGCATAAGATGGTAGTGTTTAACATTAAGGAAGCTGGCATCCCGGAGTCCAGCAAAAGCGACCGGCCTGCAGGCTGGAAAATCTCTAAAGAACTTACGCCTAGTTTCCTAGAGAAACTGGACGGAAGCCTGAAGAGAGAAAAAGAAATAAATGCAGCTTCACTAACCAAATGCGTTAGAGTAGCATGCGACGCTACCTTCCCACGAAGGAAAGCTCTAAGCGGCAGAAAAAAGCAAGCATACTGGTGGACAGCAGAGATTGGGGAACTACGTAAAAGCTGCCTCAAAGCACGTAGGAGGTTCACCAGATTAAAACAAAGAGCTCCAGTCACCTTCGAAAACAAAGAGAGGGTGTGGGAAGAGTATAGAGAAACAAGAAGGTCCCTGAGGAAAAAGATCAAAGAGACCAAAAAAGAGGCCTGGAATAACGTCATAAAAGACTTAGACCAGGATATATATGGTCAAGGATATAAAATAGTGGCCAATAAAATCAGGTCGCACAAAAAGCTGGATGAAGGGAGACAACTTGAGATTGCCAAAGGACTTTTCCCCCAGATGGAAGCGGTGAATTGGCAGGCTCTGGAAGAACATCTCCCAGGCCTGACAACGCCACCACTCTTCGGGGAGGATGAGCTCCAAGAAGCGGCATCAAGGCTAAAAAACGGCAAAGCAGCGGGACCGGACCAGATACCTCCGGAGATCGCTAAAGCTGCCGTTACAGAACAA
>OX122908.1:3515633-3518133 GCA_944738965.1 Nebria brevicollis
TATATAGCATGAATAGTTGTATTAAGCCTCGAAATGGTTGTTATTTCACATAAATGTTTCTATAATAGGTAGATGTGAACCGTCAAAGAACAAAATCGCAGAATTAATTGAGGAGTAACATAAAAAATAGAAGGTGCAATTATCTTATCTGGTCTTTTAGATTTAAAAAGCTGGCATGTCTGTCACTGAACTTTCTTATGCGCATTTAATTAGATCATTAGAATTCAAAATATTTTAAAAATTTATAAAATCTAACGATTTAACCAAAATGCGTATACTAAAGTATATTAGCACACTTATGCCCAGGCATCTTATATTAATTTTAAAGAAATTTGGAATAGTCCGCTATTGTATACATATGAAACAATCAGCAACAATACCCGAACTATTCAATATAAGATCAGATGGATGAAACGGAAACTATGACACTATTACAGATGGCATTTTAATTATATATATATATATATATATATATATATATATATATATATATATATATATATATATATAAAATTGAAAATGCCATCTGTAATAGTGTCATAGTTTCCGTTTCATCCATCTGTTCTTATATTGAATAGTTCGTGTATTGTTGCTGATTGTTTCATTCGTATACAATAGCGGACTATTCCAAATTTCTTTAAAATATATATATATATATATATATATATATATATATATATATATATATATATATATATATATATATATATATACTAAATATCGTGGTGGGGGTACATAATATATATCTTGGAAATTGGTCTTGGGAATTAAATAAAAGCAAATAAATCATAATTTCTTTTGTGTAAATTTTTTTGGTGGCTCTGAAAAGAGCCGATTGTTTTTTTCACCAGGCACAGCAGTTTGAATTTCCCGACTGGTAATTGTAGAACGTATAAGTAAAATATATATATATATATATATATATATATATATATATATATATATATATATATATATATATATATATATAAAATAAAGTATCTAATACCGTGTCCAATACCCATTAGCATCTATGACACTTTGAATTCTCCGTGGCATAGAGTTCACGAGAGTTTCGCAATAAGTGTCTCCGCGAAAGCTCTCCCACACCTGGTTTACGTGCCTGTGTAAAATTGGTTTGGTCCTTGCTCCACCTTCCCAACGTTGAATCATAGCTGACCACATATTTTCAATTGGATTCAGGTCTGGAGATTTAGCAGGCCAAGCAACCAAATCAATTTCTTCATGTTCTGCAAACCAGGATCGCACTAATCTTGATGTATGCACAGCCGAGTTGTCCTGGACAAATGTTATTCTCCCTTCGGGGAAAAAATGTCTAACCGAAGGTAGAAATACATTTTCCAGAATGTCAACGTATTCCATGGAGTTCATTCGGCTCGACACCTGAATTAGTTCACCAGGTCCGGCAGCGCACATCCATCCCCAGTAAGCACAACTGATGCGTCCACTTCGCCGTTTTTGTCGCACATGTTCCGGAAACATCCTAGTATGGTTTGGTCTCCATAGCGGTTTTGCGATGTCTTCGTCGGAAGAAAATACTTTTTCATCCGAGAAAATTACATTTGACCAATCAAAATTAGCATTTGCCTGACAAAATCTAAATCTTTCTTCCGCATGCCTTGGTTTGATTTCTATTTTGACTGCAGGTCTTCTGCAATGCAGATTAATATCATGAAGTCGTCTTCTGACAGTTAATGGACTGCAATCCAGATTCAATGCTAATTTCAAATCTCTTGACGAGATAAAAGGTTGGTCCTGCACGGCATTTGCAAGACGAATTGACTGTTCTTCGGTAATAGATCGTGGTCTTCCAGGAATTGCTTTGCTTTGCAAATGTCGTATTCCTCCCGTTTGAAATCTTCGAACCCACCTTATAACACTTCTTCTCTAATAGATTTAAAAAATGCAAAATAAGTAACTATAAACAACTAGGATCATTATATTTAGATTTTATATTCACAAAAACAATAATAAAATAATTGATTCCACATTAATTATATAATATTGAAAATGTTTCACCAAATGCCCACAAACAAAAGTATTAAATTAATTAAAATATGTAGTTGTTTTACTTTTGTGTATAATATATTAAAAATAACTTACATCAATATTAAGAAATCTTGCTATTTCAGTCTTGTTCCAATTTGCTTGCCACAAAGCAATGATACGCCCACGTTTTTCCATAGATATCTTTGGCATTGTAAGAATTATTCACTAATAATTGAAGATAAAAATAAATGAATAACACTTGCTTCAGCCCTTCTGATATCCAGATACAAAGTGTAGTGGCACTTATTCTAACAGTCTAGCGCGTTATCGGTTTTAGTGAGTCATAGTTTCCGTTTTATCTATCTGATCTCATATTGAATAGTTCGTGTATTGTTGCTGAATGTTTCATTTGTATACAATTGCGGACTTTTCCAAATTTTTAAAAAATTAATATAAGATGTCTGGGAATAAGTGTGTTAATATACTTTCGTATACGCATTTTGGTTGGATC
>OX122908.1:3520633-3526302 GCA_944738965.1 Nebria brevicollis
ATATGTATATGTATATGTATATGTATATGTATATGTATATGTATATGTATATGTATATGTATATGTATATGTATATGTATATGTATATGTATATGTATATGTATATGTATATGTATATGTATATGTATATGTATATGTATATGTATATGTATATGTATATGTATATGTATATGTATATGTATATGTATATGTATATGTATATGTATATGTATATGTATATGTATATGTATATGTATATGTATATGTATATGTATATGTATATGTATATGTATATGTATATGTATATGTATATGTATATGTATATGTATATGTATATGTATATGTATATGTATATGTATATGTATATGTATATGTATATGTATATGTATATGTATATGTATATGTATATGTATATGTATATGTATATGTATATGTATATGTATATGTATATGTATATGTATATGTATATGTATATGTATATGTATATGTATATGTATATGTATATGTATATGTATATGTATATGTATATGTATATGTATATGTATATGTATATGTATATGTATATGTATATGTATATGTATATGTATATGTATATGTATATGTATATGTATATGTATATGTATATGTATATGTATATGTATATGTATATGTATATGTATATGTATATGTATATGTATATGTATATGTATATGTATATGTATATGTATATGTATATGTATATGTATATGTATATGTATATGTATATGTATATGTATATGTATATGTATATGTATATGTATATGTATATGTATATGTATATGTATATGTATATGTATATGTATATGTATATGTATATGTATATGTATATGTATATGTATATGTATATGTATATGTATATGTATATGTATATGTATATGTATATGTATATGTATATGTATATGTATATGTATATGTATATGTATATGTATATGTATATGTATATGTATATGTATATGTATATGTATATGTATATGTATATGTATATGTATATGTATATGTATATGTATATGTATATGTATATGTATATGTATATGTATATGTATATGTATATGTATATGTATATGTATATGTATATGTATATGTATATGTATATGTATATGTATATGTATATGTATATGTATATGTATATGTATATGTATATGTATATGTATATGTATATGTATATGTATATGTATATGTATATGTATATGTATATGTATATGTATATGTATATGTATATGTATATGTATATGTATATGTATATGTATATGTATATGTATATGTATATGTATATGTATATGTATATGTATATGTATATGTATATGTATATGTATATGTATATGTATATGTATATGTATATGTATATGTATATGTATATGTATATGTATATGTATATGTATATGTATATGTATATGTATATGTATATGTATATGTATATGTATATGTATATGTATATGTATATGTATATGTATATGTATATGTATATGTATATGTATATGTATATGTATATGTATATGTATATGTATATGTATATGTATATGTATATGTATATGTATATGTATATGTATATGTATATGTATATGTATATGTATATGTATATGTATATGTATATGTATATGTATATGTATATGTATATGTATATGTATATGTATATGTATATGTATATGTATATGTATATGTATATGTATATGTATATGTATATGTATATGTATATGTATATGTATATGTATATGTATATGTATATGTATATGTATATGTATATGTATATGTATATGTATATGTATATGTATATGTATATGTATATGTATATGTATATGTATATGTATATGTATATGTATATGTATATGTATATGTATATGTATATGTATATGTATATGTATATGTATATGTATATGTATATGTATATGTATATGTATATGTATATGTATATGTATATGTATATGTATATGTATATGTATATGTATATGTATATGTATATGTATATGTATATGTATATGTATATGTATATGTATATGTATATGTATATGTATATGTATATGTATATGTATATGTATATGTATATGTATATGTATATGTATATGTATATGTATATGTATATGTATATGTATATGTATATGTATATGTATATGTATATGTATATGTATATGTATATGTATATGTATATGTATATGTATATGTATATGTATATGTATATGTATATGTATATGTATATGTATATGTATATGTATATGTATATGTATATGTATATGTATATGTATATGTATATGTATATGTATATGTATATGTATATGTATATGTATATGTATATGTATATGTATATGTATATGTATATGTATATGTATATGTATATGTATATGTATATGTATATGTATATGTATATGTATATGTATATGTATATGTATATGTATATGTATATGTATATGTATATGTATATGTATATGTATATGTATATGTATATGTATATGTATATGTATATGTATATGTATATGTATATGTATATGTATATGTATATGTATATGTATATGTATATGTATATGTATATGTATATGTATATGTATATGTATATGTATATGTATATGTATATGTATATGTATATGTATATGTATATGTATATGTATATGTATATGTATATGTATATGTATATGTATATGTATATGTATATGTATATGTATATGTATATGTATATGTATATGTATATGTATATGTATATGTATATGTATATGTATATGTATATGTATATGTATATGTATATGTATATGTATATGTATATGTATATGTATATGTATATGTATATGTATATGTATATGTATATGTATATGTATATGTATATGTATATGTATATGTATATGTATATGTATATGTATATGTATATGTATATGTATATGTATATGTATATGTATATGTATATGTATATGTATATGTATATGTATATGTATATGTATATGTATATGTATATGTATATGTATATGTATATGTATATGTATATGTATATGTATATGTATATGTATATGTATATGTATATGTATATGTATATGTATATGTATATGTATATGTATATGTATATGTATATGTATATGTATATGTATATGTATATGTATATGTATATGTATATGTATATGTATATGTATATGTATATGTATATGTATATGTATATGTATATGTATATGTATATGTATATGTATATGTATATGTATATGTATATGTATATGTATATGTATATGTATATGTATATGTATATGTATATGTATATGTATATGTATATGTATATGTATATGTATATGTATATGTATATGTATATGTATATGTATATGTATATGTATATGTATATGTATATGTATATGTATATGTATATGTATATGTATATGTATATGTATATGTATATGTATATGTATATGTATATGTATATGTATATGTATATGTATATGTATATGTATATGTATATGTATATGTATATGTATATGTATATGTATATGTATATGTATATGTATATGTATATGTATATGTATATGTATATGTATATGTATATGTATATGTATATGTATATGTATATGTATATGTATATGTATATGTATATGTATATGTATATGTATATGTATATGTATATGTATATGTATATGTATATGTATATGTATATGTATATGTATATGTATATGTATATGTATATGTATATGTATATGTATATGTATATGTATATGTATATGTATATGTATATGTATATGTATATGTATATGTATATGTATATGTATATGTATATGTATATGTATATGTATATGTATATGTATATGTATATGTATATGTATATGTATATGTATATGTATATGTATATGTATATGTATATGTATATGTATATGTATATGTATATGTATATGTATATGTATATGTATATGTATATGTATATGTATATGTATATGTATATGTATATGTATATGTATATGTATATGTATATGTATATGTATATGTATATGTATATGTATATGTATATGTATATGTATATGTATATGTATATGTATATGTATATGTATATGTATATGTATATGTATATGTATATGTATATGTATATGTATATGTATATGTATATGTATATGTATATGTATATGTATATGTATATGTATATGTATATGTATATGTATATGTATATGTATATGTATATGTATATGTATATGTATATGTATATGTATATGTATATGTATATGTATATGTATATGTATATGTATATGTATATGTATATGTATATGTATATGTATATGTATATGTATAGTATGTATATGTATATGTATATGTATATGTATATGTATATGTATATGTATATGTATATGTATATGTATATGTATATGTATATGTATATGTATATGTATATGTATATGTATATGTATATGTATATGTATATGTATATGTATATGTATATGTATATGTATATGTATATGTATATGTATATGTATATGTATATGTATATGTATATGTATATGTATATGTATATGTATATGTATATGTATATGTATATGTATATGTATATGTATATGTATATGTATATGTATATGTATATGTATATGTATATGTATATGTATATGTATATGTATATGTATATGTATATGTATATGTATATGTATATGTATATGTATATGTATATGTATATGTATATGTATATGTATATGTATATGTATATGTATATGTATATGTATATGTATATGTATATGTATATGTATATGTATATGTATATGTATATGTATATGTATATGTATATGTATATGTATATGTATATGTATATGTATATGTATATGTATATGTATATGTATATGTATATGTATATGTATATGTATATGTATATGTATATGTATATGTATATGTATATGTATATGTATATGTATATGTATATGTATATGTATATGTATATGTATATGTATATGTATATGTATATGTATATGTATATGTATATGTATATGTATATGTATATGTATATGTATATGTATATGTATATGTATATGTATATGTATATGTATATGTATATGTATATGTATATGTATATGTATATGTATATGTATATGTATATGTATATGTATATGTATATGTATATGTATATGTATATGTATATGTATATGTATATGTATATGTATATGTATATGTATATGTATATGTATATGTATATGTATATGTATATGTATATGTATATGTATATGTATATGTATATGTATATGTATATGTATATGTATATGTATATGTATATGTATATGTATATGTATATGTATATGTATATGTATATGTATATGTATATGTATATGTATATGTATATGTATATGTATATGTATATGTATATGTATATGTATATGTATATGTATATGTATATGTATATGTATATGTATATGTATATGTATATGTATATGTATATGTATATGTATATGTATATGTATATGTATATGTATATGTATATGTATATGTATATGTATATGTATATGTATATGTATATGTATATGTATATGTATATGTATATGTATATGTATATGTATATGTATATGTATATGTATATGTATATGTATATGTATATGTATATGTATATGTATATGTATATGTATATGTATATGTATATGTATATGTATATGTATATGTATATGTATATGTATATGTATATGTATATGTATATGTATATGTATATGTATATGTATATGTATATGTATATGTATATGTATATGTATATGTAT